>VDFB02196283.1:0-36215 GCA_007258455.2 Sequoia sempervirens | reverse complement strand
GCCACTCTATTGATTGTAACCCTAGCCGTCTTTGGGACTTGGCTAGCTATATAAAGGGGGAGTCCCCCTCATTTGTAACAGATTAGACAGTAGACATTGTGTGAGATTGGATATTAGCATTAGAGATAGAGCTAGAGAGTAGAGTATTGTAGGCATTTTGCATAGTGTGGAGAAGAAAGAAAGTTTTCCCTTTGAAAACTTTTGTGGAGATTGTTGTGTAATACTTTTCATGATAATAGATCTTTTCATTGATGGTGGAATTCGTCTTGTCACGAATAGCTAGCATGGTCTCCTCTTCCTTTCATATCCAAGTAGCTTAATTTCATGCAAGTAGCTTACTTTGATGTGTGGTATTTTTTTTGTTGAGGTAGCTTCTTTATTCCATACCACTAGCGACTTGTTGATGATAAGTTCGCCTTGCGTGGTCAACTGGAGATTATCTTGAATCTAACTTCGGTTGTGATTTGTATGCTTATATGCGTCGTTGTGATGGTGTATGTGTGCTAAATCATAATTTGAACACCTTTTGCTATTCCCTTGAAGATTGCACTAATTTTGCTGAAGCTGTCCGACGTGAGGCTAGGTGAAATTTGGTTGAAGTCTGCCAAAACTGAATCCCACATATCTTGCATTTAGGATAGAGTACAAGTTTCTTAGGCCCTATACTCCTTTACTTTCTGCGTATTTCTGATTAGTCTTAGGAAAACGTACCACATTGCCAAATCATACACGCAAGAAACCCCTTCAAAATCATACATTAGCTGCTAACTATAAGAAGTCTGAACAATTACGTAAGTCCCCTCGTAAGAACACAGCAACACACATCAACCAAACTGGGTCTATTCGCACTTAAGGAACCTCGGAGTTGAACGTGTGATCTATCTCGCAATCTTAGCACACAGAATACTTTGATCAAGAGAGAATGGAGTAGCCCCAAACTATTTTGTTCTGCTGTTTGGTGCGGTCACAAAAACCACGTCAACAGGACCCCCTAATTTTTTTTTGTTTTTGCTCCATTCTGGTCTTTTGGCTTGGTTTTTTTTGTCTCTCTCTCACTCTCCATCTCTTTTCTGTCTGCCTTTCTGGGGATTTCTCCGCCGTTGAGCTTAAACGTGAATTTGGCCGAGTTTGAAAATTAGGGTTTCATCTTTCCTGGTCAGTTTGAGGTTGAATAAGGTGAATAAATTGAAAACAGAGATTAACATTGATGTTAGTGTGCTTCCAGCAAGCTTCCACTGAAATTTCATCTGATTCTGGCAACTTACTATTTTTAGTAAGTGTGCAATTCAGGGCATTCTGTCGATATTTTTGAAGTTTTAACAGTCACACTGCATTCGGAGCACATCAAGTTACTTGTATGCAAAATTTGGGCAGAAACAGACAACTTACTATTTTTAGCAGTCCAGCTTCCGGAGCAGATTTCGGGGCTTAGATGCAGAGTTTTTCTTTGCATGTCTAGAGATTCCTTCTGGTTTTTAGAGACCTTCGCGATGGTGTAACATGCAAAATGAGACAACTTTCAGAGTTCATCCTTCCGAGGCTATTTTTAGGGTTTGCATGTCAGGGTTTTCTTTGCATGTCTGCATATTCTTTATGGGTTTTTCGAGGCCGATGATGTAATAAACGAAGGTCACTCGCTAGAAACCGCATTATTTTAGCGCAAAAAGCGCTGGGGTTTCTCCGTTAATTTTAGAATCACGAAATAACGTGAATTTTAAATGCGATAACGTAGGGAATAAATCGTGGCGATCACGGATATGCGCAATTAAAATTAGTTTCCAAACCGGGCCCTCAAAAGGCGTAAAACGCCGGAATTTTCGAAACCCGGTGTAAAACCATCGGTGGATCGCGATCCTTCAAGCCATCTCCGCCGTAAAATTTTGAAGATTAAACGCAGAGCACTTACTATTTATATAAGTCATTTTGAAACAAAGCAAGCCAGCAAATCACTGCGATGCTACCGATGTCGCCAGAAGGTCACGCGGGTAGAGGAGCATCGCCATTCAAATTTCAAGTCAACGAGTAGTAGAGCTTAATGGAAGCAAAGTGCTTACTATTTATAGCAAATCACCTTCAGAAATGGCCTAAAAATAGTAGGCCAACTAAAAATAGTAGTGTCAATGGGTTGATGAGGTCGTGAGGATGCAGTGTTTGAAATTTCAAATCGTTCTGAGCTTCAGAGATGCAAGAGTTAGGGGACTTACTATAAATAGGAGGACATGGAGAGGCTGGCAAAGGTCAGGAAAAATGGCTAAGTATTGGACTTCATCCTCCTGCTTGGCCAAAATGTACCCTCAAGCACCAGATGCCAAAAATTTTCTAACTCAGGTGTTTCATCCTGCAGCCATGGCAAAATGCGCCCAAGTTGATGAAGATGTGATAAAAAAATTCTAAGTATGAAAGCTTGTCCTCCTGCCTAGGCAAAATGCGCCCTGCTTGATGAAGAAGCAAAGATGTTCAAGAAAAAATTCTAAGTATAAAGATCCGCCTCCTATAGCAAAATGCGCCCATGCAACAAAAGGTCAAGGAAAGTCAACATGTTTCATCCTCCTCACCCATCAAAATGCGCCCACCTTGAGAGAGTTGATAACAAAAATTGGCTAAGGCATGAGTTTTATCCTCCACCACCCCCTAAATGTGCTCGTCCTGCACATAGGTTGAAATGTGCCCAAAAAGAAGTAAGTCAAAGTGGTCAACATGTTTTATCCCTCTCCCATGGCAAAATGCGCCCAAAACAAGGCATGTAAAGACAAAAATGAGGAAGGTGAAGGGTCACATGCTAGGCGTGGGAAGTTTCATCCACCACATATGCTTAAATGCGCCCAAGAAGGATGGCAAGTCAAAGGAGTCAAAGAAATTCGTCCTCCTCACCCATCTAAATGCGCCCACGCCATTGGAGACACGTTCTCCAAGTATACTGGAGGTTTCTTTGTTTGCTGATCAAAGGAATGCATTGAATCAGGTGCAAGCAGTATAGGAAAATAATCAGCCACCACGGAGAGAATCAGTTGGCCAGAGCGTCAAGGCATCTGTTAGAGTTGATCAGCAGGATGATGAGGGGACTACTACTAACCCTCAGTTTCAACAAGAGTTAGAGGCGGCTTTGGAGGATGATGATGATATAGTTTCAGGAGATACTCAGCCACTTGAGGACGATGAGCCTCACCAGAATGATGTAGAAGTTGAACAAGTTCGAGGAGTAGAGGCACAAGAACAGCAGCCATTTGATATACAATATACAAAGGCCCTCGACATTCGTGGATAGGATGAGTAAAGAAGCCCCAGTCAAGAAATTGATCCGTTAGCTTGAAATGGAAGAGTTCTTGAACAGGATCAGTGCACCTCCACAGAAGAAGAGAGCACGAAAGTTTTCGAAGATATCAACTGATGAGGATGGTTCCCGCACCCTTCACGTAGCCGTGCCATAGGTTGATTGTGACTGAGATGAAGCAGTGCCAGAAAACTACGTGGTCACAACTTTGGAGTTAGGACGCCCCACAGGTGCACAGATTGTAGAAGAATGTGATAATTCCTACCTCGCCCTCAAGGACAGGTTATTCAAGAAGGAAAATACAAGAAGTTGAAACGAGAGCATAAGGCTTATGGAGGACCTTGCTCTTGCTTTTCAGCAGGCTTCTAGTATTTTGGCATGAATGGAGGCAGTTGATTAGGCTTGGAGAGATGCTTCTATTTATCAGAGCAAGATAATTCAGCGTCTTGAGGCTTTAAGGCGTGTTCCTTTGCGATTGCTGATTGATGGAGGAGTCATCTGCAAGAGGGAAACGGACAAAAATGAATTTTCTAGATGGTATTCTTCAACAACTACGCATAGGTTTCTTCGGAATTTAAAGACAAAGCGGATCAGCCGTGGCACTAAGGCTATGTAATAACATCATTGATGGAGTTCTAATACCTCGAGGCCATTTGCTAGGCAGCTTGAATCCAAAATGGAGCGTTGCTAATTTGAGTAGGTCGGTGCCCGCTCTTTAGAGGTGAAGACCTTCATAAGATGATTTCTATGAACACTTCACCTTTCCACCGATCCGGCGCGTGATTCCTTAGTTGCTTCGGAGTAGGCACCCAGTAAGCGCATGGATGCCCCGCTATAGCATTGGTTCCAGCTTGGATTTCCGTAATTCCCCGTTCCATTTCAGGCCCCAGAGGTTTGAGGTTGTGCTTATGTGCTCCGCCGAGTTTGCCCGTGAGGCAGTAGCGAGGCAGTCCAGTGTATGTTACCGGATCGCATGATCTTCTAGAAGACTGATTGTGGGCATTAATTGGAGTTCTAGATGATCTTCTAGAAAATCTTGTGCAAGGCATGAGCAGTCTGTTAAAGTATTGGAGTTCGAGCTTGATTGCATTCCGCCTATTTCAGTTCAGGAGGTTGAGGTTGTGCTTGGCAGGTTCGTTGAGTTTGCAGCCAGAGAGAAGGAGAATGAGAATGCGCTACTGAACGATGATCTTCTAGAAGACTGATTGTGGGCATTAATTGCCTTTACTATTTTGGGAGTGAGTGGGAATCTTTGTTCATTTATTGCACCACTCCCCATTCTGGCAGTTTTTAGGGTTAGGGCTGAGGTGGCTTAATCTTAGCTACTCTTTTGATTGTAATCTTAGCCATCCATTGGACTGGGCTACCAATAAAAGGGGGAGTCCCCCTCATTTGTATCTCATTAGAAGATTAGACATCAGACTAGCATTAGATTGGAGACTAGAGAGTAGAGCAGAGTAGACGTTTTGCTTGATAGCTTAGCATAGTGTGGAGAAGAAAGAAAGTTTTCCCTTTGAAAACTTTTGTGGAGATTGTTGTGTAAAACTTTTCATTGATGGTGGAATTCGTCTTTGTCATGGATAGCTAGCAAGGTATCTTCTTCCTTTCGGATCCAAGTAGCATAAAATAGCATAGTTTTTATCTCATGCAAGTAGTTTACTTTGATGTGTGGTGTTTTATTGAGGTAGCTTTATTTTATTCCATACCACTAGCAACTTGTTGATGGCAAGTTCGCCTTGCGTGGTCCACTGGAGATTATCTTGAGTTTAACTTCGATTGTGATTTGTATACTAATATGCGTCATCTTGATGGTATATGTATGCTAAATTATAATTTGAAAATCTTTTGCTATCCCTTTGAAGATTGCACTAATTTTGTTGAAGCTGTCCGACGTGAGGCTAGGTGAAATTCGGTCGAAGTCTGTGTCATGTCCCTCGAAATGGTATCACTAAACTGTCTAGCATCTAAAAGACAAATAAATAAATAAATAATTGCTAAATTCCAAACATGAGTAATTGTGATTTAAATATAATTATAATTACCATTGGTAATATTATAATTTGTTGGGTGAAAATTATGTAATCAACTTTCGACAGATTACACAACTTGAACTTCAGCCACAGCTATGTGAGATGTGAATCTCTCCTCTCGGAAAGGGGAGGCGCCCTTCTTACTGCTAAGAGAAACAATAGTAAATCACAAAAGTAATTACACAATGTACACGAAAGTCACGAAGTGGGGGGGGGTGTGTTACATTCATCCTTCTCTCTTTTTTCAGAGAAGATGTTTACAATGTTTCACGTGTTGGAAGTTCCGAATTCTTGATAACTAAAAACTAACAACCAGTAGTAATGCCAATATCTCTATCTCGTCAAAGCGAAGCGTAGAGATACCAGAAGTAATCAACAACAAACAAAAGAAAATAAAATGGGAAAGCTCACGAAGGCACAAAGTCGTTCCGTAGCTTTATCAATGTCGGATCTGCATAAACGTACCGTTTGCTACGTTAGAAGCACAAAGTCTTCTTAGACGCAACAATTCTTCAAACAGCATGAACGATTACAAGCACAAAGTCTTGTAGATCATCCAACCAAAATGTCAACGAGCACGAACGATTACAAGCACAAAGTCTTGTAGATCTTTCGACAAAGTATCCAAGAGAATGAATAATTATAAGCACAAAGTCTCATAGATTATCCAACAAGAACATGCATGAGCATGAATGATTATAAGCGCAAAGTCTTATAGATCACTCAACCAATGATAAACAAAATAACAATGCAAGCTAAATAATAAATGTAACACAAAGTTTACATCAACCACTTAGAGTCTTTCAGATTCCTCGAACTAATCACTACCAAATCGAATCAACTTACAAAAGTATCGAATCCAACACAAAGTTTGGCTTGCAATCCTTTCCTTTATTGATTGAATCTCATTCACAAAATATGAACGCAAAGTTTCACAAGTTTGCTTACAAAAGGGCAGCACTTCGTTGCAAAAGGCTAAAAGATATGTTACAATGAAAATCCCTCACAATATATAGAAAGAGGGATGAGCAAAATAAGGAAAGAGATTGAGAAAATTAAGGAAAGTTAGGTGAGCGATCTTTGGAGATCTCACCTAACTTTGACCAAAGTCAAAATTTGTTTTCAAAATAATACATCTTTGGACTTGTGTAATTACACTTGCTAAAATGACATTCGAAATGTCATTGCAAGATGCATAATGGATGCACCCTAAATGTCTAACACCTGGAGAATAGAGGTCGCTCACGCTTTTCGTACGCTGAAGTCTTCAAATTCTCCTAGTCTCCTCGCACACCTCTCTATCCGACTAACGGTAATCCATAATGGTGTGAATTCTCGTGATCGATCTCATGGCAAATGAGTGAACCTTCTTGCACCTGTCAAGATGCGTCTTCAAGTTGTCCAATGTGAGCCTTGTATCACAAATGATGTTCAGTGAAGCTTCTGAGAAGTCTGAACTGTCAATCAAATTCATGATGGCTTCTTTGAAGATCAGGGATATTTCTGCGGCCGGTAGGAAGATACGATTGTCCTCAAGAAGTTGACCAGGCAACTCTCTGATACTTTTGTCAAGAATGTTGTGATGCCCGTCGACATCTTCCTGTACTTGGTGAATAATTAATGAGAGAGATTGAACCACTTGATCCCCGTGGTTTCAGCGACTTTCACCGCCAAACTTTCTTTGTCGCTGAATTACCCTAACCTCCACCAATTTCGGCCGGTTTCTACCTCGCTTCATTCTCGGACTATGACAATGTGCATTTTTCCATGTCTCTCGCCCCGGAAAGCACGCCTTTTCTTCGGTCAAGCCTGGTGGTATTTTGGGCCAACATGGTGGTTTTCATCCGCACCAAAAATTATCCAGATCCGGTTCAGTCGACTTCAAACAAAATGCCATACCACTCATTTTCCTTTGGAGGCTAAATTCTGCCTTCTACCGTCTTCAATACTTACCACCGCCGTGCATTGCCGGGAGAACCCGTAAGTCTCGGCTCCATAAGGCGAACGGCCTCCTCTGGCTTGGTACACATGTTACTTAGATTGCTCAACTTTGTCCAAATTTCTTCCTCTCGCCAAGATATCCAAAGTGACTTTGGCGACGCTTTGCACTTTCGCTGGAACCTTGCTTGCCGACTCGGTGCCATCGCGGTAGTCCTCCATATTGACATCACCTTCTTGATCTCTCGGTATGGTATGCCAATTTCAGCATACTTGTGGGCCGACTACCATCTGTTCCTCGCGTATACTTTTTGCCTTCTTCTTCCCTCTTTGTTCTCGGGAAGAACTATCTCTTCAAGGTCGAGTTCCTCTGGAGAAATCATTTGCTTTTTACGCTTCGACACTTGAGATATTAGCTAAGGAGGAAGAAAAGAAGTGTGAACTTCTGGATTTACTGTCAAGTCGGTCGCCATTGCCACCTCTGAAGTTATTGTCACATCTGAACTCACCAATGGTATCGTGACAATTGGAGAAGTGTTTGTCATCATTTCTCCTGTAGTTGACATATTGAGCTGATCACGCATCGACTCATTCATGAAACGATTGAATTCGTTCTCAGAAGTGATATCATACGCTAGCTTTAACATTGCTTAGGAATGGACGATGGTATTTTGATAAAGATATCAACCGTGATACTGCGGACCCGAAGGAGCATCGGTGCCGTTGATGCGTGATATTTTTTGATCATCTCCACGGTGAATGCTCGTGGTAATGAAAGAATTGCGGAGCAGAGGCAATAAACTTTGACTCCGTAAGCAAAATATGAACGCTTTTGAAGTCACTTACGCATATTCTGCAGTGAATTTCCTCAACTACGTTCTCGGGAGGAGAAGTAGTTATTTCTTCATCATGCTCGGGTTCCCGTTGATCACCCTCTTGCCTCTCCGATTCTGGTTCACCTTCGAAGTCACCTTCAGATCCTTCTTCAGAATCTTCATCAGACTCTTGCCCGCTTTCAGAAACCTCTTCGGCATCGGAGTCTGCTTCTGCTGAATCTTCATCTTCAGCGGATTGGTCGCTTGAAGTATTTTCTTCATCGGAATCTATCTCCTCCTCGATGGGCTTTTACCCTGTAGAAAGTAGATGGGTGACTCCGCTTTCATTTCGCTCTCTTGGATGTTCGGGTATCTTTCTACCAACAGTGAACTTAATCCTAGGGCCTCTCCGCGAGGAAGTGGGAACGGCCGCTGACTTGTTTTTCTCGCGAAGTTCTTGCTGTTGGCGTGCTTCTGCCTCGAACTCTTCTCCTTCTGAGTCTGTCCTGAAACTTTTCATTGCATAACCATGTTTGTGTAACCATTCTTCTGTATTGGCTAGGATTGGTCTCAGCCTTTCTCTCATGCTGGTGACCTCTTTCCTAGACCACTGTATCGCAGGTAACGGCCTCTTAGCAACGCTTCTGTTCATCATAGACGCCGCTCATGATATCACCGATCCTCAAAAATCCTCGTAGGTCACCGATACCAAGATCTCTGATTTGTTGAACTCCGCCAATCTCGCAATAGTCCACCTTCTTCTCAATGGCTTCTTCATCTTCGCGAATTTCCAGATGTCTTCTAAAAATGGTACCGGGTGGTTGGTGGACCCTTTTGCAACTTCTTTCCTCGACATCTCGCAGGTCAAAATCAAACCTATACCTCGTAGGGTTTTGATGGTCAAGGATCTCAGATCTCAAAGATAGACTGTGACACTTTTAGCCTTTGTGCAACCGATATATATCCACGGGATATCGTATATAGAACTTGAATCCACTTGTGGTTGCTTCTTCGCTTCACTCCATATCACCGCCTACATGTTTCCATGAGGAACCCACTTATCCGGGCGATAACTTGTAGCATGTAGGGACAACCGGTGTAACAACCTACTCTCAAGTAAGTAAACATTGGGAATTGAAGAAAAATACATCCAACTTTACTTACCACCTTATAAGCCTCATCAGACACTCTTCTTCTTTCCAAGGATGGATCAAAGTTGAAGAGTAAGGGCGCAAAGAAAGCATCAGTGACCCGTCTGAAATGATGAAAGCTTTCCTTTAGCTCCAACTGATATAAATATATGTACACATGCACCATCATTCGACCTCTTTGTAGATAGACTCGAATTGCTCATCATTTACCGGGCCGCCAGACACTGCGTAAGAAGCTTCAGCGTAGAACTTCAATGTAGAAGGAGCATTGATCAACCTGCTCGCGGCATCTCATCATCATTTGTTTACCAATATGCACTTTCAGCCTTGCGATCCCCGGCGTATCTGAGAAGATCCAATCGTGAAAGGTGGATGATTCCGGCAAACCCTTCACTCTGTTCAGATACGTGATCATATCCTTGACGCCATCTTTGAAGTCACTTCTCAGGAGTCCTTTCGGCCATCTGGAAACAGACGATCTAGGCTTTTTGAGCCATTGAGTATTTATCAACTGTTTGGCTTTATTAGGATCAGCATCGAAAATCTCCTGTGCTTTTGATATAGAAATGTCAATATATTTGTCCATGTGAGGAACCTTGAAGACGATGTCAAAGAAATCGGGGTCGAGTCTTAGAATCTCATGCCCGGAAGAGTCGATCACACTTCTGCTTTCTCGGATGTAATGAGACGCAACTTGAAGAACAAACTCAGTATTGTGCACAGCTGTGGGGAACATTGCCACCAAGTGGAGATTACTGTGTACTATTGCCCTCATTGAATCAGGAAGAGGTTTTCGTCTCTGTCAACTTTGCAAAGTCAACCAAATCTTGATGGCCAACTTCTATATCCTTTATTTCTTCAACTTTCGAAAGTACCATAGTTGGCGGATAGACGCCTTGATATTTGTACTTCATCTTGCTTTTTGCTTTCGAAGAAGAAGGAGGTTTCGTTGCAGTCATCAAAAGAAACTGGAACACTGAGCACTCTTAACTGGACGATCTCTGAGAGTAGACTGCAATCCGTCTAGCCAGAACAAACACCAATTTGTTAGGAAACATGGGAAAGCGTGAAACGAGCACGAGGGTGGAAAAGCATAGAGATGATGGCGAGGCACGCAAAACGATGCATGAATGCGAAAAAATGGAGCTCAAGGATGCACTGGTCAAAAATGGGGTGCATTTGGAAAGGTCTGGAAAAAGCCAGAAAAAAGTGTAAGGGCGCTAAAATTCAGCGCCCTTACATTCTGAGAAATTGCTTTTGGTGTAAGGGCGCTAAATTTTAGCGCCCTTACATTTTTAGTGTTAGGCAATTTTATGACATTCTTTTGATGTCATGGCGCTAGAATTCAGCGCTTTAGCTTTTTGGTGAAAGATGATTTTGATGCAAGGGCGCTAAATTTTAGCGCCCTTACATCTTACAGTGTTAGGTAATTTCTCATTTTCTCAAAAATGTTCTAGCGCTAAAATTCAGCGCCTCTGCCTTTTCTTGAAACTTTTGAGATGTAGATGCAAGAGGGAATGGCGATAGCGCTCAGGCTTGGAGATGGAAATTTGTTTGAATCATGAGAGCTTGAGTTTGCTTTCATTCTATTACATACGCCTCCCATTTTTGAGGGAATTCTTTTTCACAATAACAGATCTCTTCAACGTTCACCAAAACGCATAGAGAGAGACAACATGGATACGTTGGATAGATACGAGTGCCCACAGAACATCGACCATATTGGCGGATAAGAGAAGAACGCGTAGGTGGCGAGAGAAGAATGCGTAGGGTAACAAAGGCTCGCCACGATGAAGACAAACGATGGACAGAAAACGCGAATGAAATAAAAACGTGAATGAAGAAATCAAAACGCGAATGTACAAAGATCATATACAAATGACAATACAAAGCCGAAATGAAAGTCTTACCAGGGCAAAACGCGAAGCTTGTTGAAGAGAGAAATGGCGAATCTCCAAAAAGCGTGATTTTGCAGATGAAAGGCAAACGCATAGCAAGAGGAGATGCAAAAGAAATAAAACATAAACAACAAAAGTGGCGAATTCATTCACTTAACTTTGCAAATGAAAATTAAAAACCTAACTCAAGTCGTGCAATAAATTTAGGCACGAAAAGTGGCACGATTGAAGAAAAACGCGAAATTGTGAAGAAACGCTAAAGGAAATGAAAAGCTTTATGATGAGAAAATGTAATGGCTTAAATTTAGCTTCTTGCATTTTAGAATTTTCGTACCATGCAAGGGCTTAAATTTTAGCCTTTACATTTCCTTCCACTTAGCCAAATTTTGATTTTACCACTTCAGGGCGACTTTGAGTGCTACTGCATCTTCCGTAATTTGCAAAGTATTAACAGTGAAAAGTCGCGAAAGATCTCGTTTCGAAGGTCTTTGCGAGGAGAACAAGGTGGAATGCTCGAATTGACTATTCGAGACTTGGGAACGCACTTCGAGGTGACTCGAAAATCACCCCGTTGTGCGTACTTGAACTTCACGAATCCTAGGAAACGGACAAGTTTCGTAGGGGGGTTATCCGTGGAACGAGCGCTGCTAGATTCCGCGATAACATAATTATAAATATAATATGAGAATTATCAAACTCACAAAATACTAAAATATAAGTATAAGATATTTAGTTATTATAATAGTAATTATAATACCACATAGATAAATAAGTATATTTATAATAATAAATCCGAATTATAAATATAACCTATATTCAAAATGTCCCAAAGGGATTATAAATAATAAATACAAATACATGCATATTAATCTTAAATAAAGATAAAGATAAAGCATATTTTAATATCCCAAATTAAGTGAATGTAAATAAAGGGTGCAACCCGTAATCTGTTCCTAAAAGAGGCGACCTTTAGTTTCAAGGAAGCGATTCATATTTAAGTTGGGACAATCATCAAATATAATAGAGGATTTTGTGCAAGGAATATAAGGGATCGAAACATTGAAGAAAAACTATAAAAGGCGTAAGCCTTGCAGTTGGGGAATAATCGCATGGGAAGCATCGGCCATTAGAAGGAAAATAAAAATAAGAGAGGACTACGAGAATACTGGAGAAAATAGTAGCCGATAGTAGTAGGACAGGATAGATATCGAATATGGGATTCTCTTGTCTCAGCTCGGCATTGTCAAGACCATCAGAAGACATCCAAACGTTGCAGAGACCAATGATATTCGACAAGTGCTTAGGAAGGATTACTCACGGGCAATACTCCATTCTCGAGTGTACATTGACGGATGTATATCTACATATCCCATCCTTGGTGTATAATCATTGTCAAATATCTCTGTGGAGTTAGTAGGGAAGCTTGAGGTCGTCTTTCCCATTGAACGCTGATTTGATAGATGCCACTCGAGTGTGGTGGAGCGACTGGGAAGTTGAATGGGATGGCAACTGTTCTTCCATGTAACAGGTAGTTGTTGCAACTACCGACTACCAATTGCTAGAATACGGGATTCTCCTCCCCTTGTGAAGGGCTCAAGCATTACAAATACATTTAGAGGCATGTCTTGTGACACCTGAAGAATTGTGGCATCTCATGCCAAGGTTGCACGTTGACAATATCAAGAGCCTTAATTCATGAAGAAGTTGTCGTTCTTTCCTATTATATGAGGAGACTATGTAAAGCATCAATTCTGGAATCGTGGAAAGGTAATCCGTCTGCTTGTGAGTTGATGGGGAGATAGAAGGAATTGCTTAGTCAGAAATCGGGTAAGGATTGTTGATTCTATAAATATGATGGAATTGATAATGACGTAAGTAGCACATAAGCATATATGAGTAATGATAGAGGTATGATGATATCAGAATAGAATACTTATGAACATATTTATATAGAGGTACAGATATATACATGTTTTGATAAATTAAGCCAATTAGAAATGGTGATATTTAGTTTATATATATATATATATATATATATATATATTACATGGAGGGTTATGCAAATAATGGTGCTAGCAATATTGGGGAGTCTTAAAAGTCATAATCATTCCCTGTGGTGATGAATAGTATAATAGAATTCCATTAATGATCTCTTGAAAGCATATTTAGTACTATCCCTAATGTGCTTATGGAATATATTATAAAGGCATTAAGCATAATGAGAACATGTAGGAAATAAATAATCTTTTGGCGAGCATGTAATATTTATATCAACTTTGATCTTATTACTGAAATCTACTAATCTCAATGTTTCTAATGTCCCTTTGAGGAACACTCTAAACGCAAGCTTCGAGTCTAAGTGCTTCCACCAAAAAGGGGTCATTATAGTCTGCCAAAATCGAGCTCCACATATCCTACATTTAGAATAGAATATAAGTTTCTTAGGCCTTACACTCATTTACTTTCCGCACATTTCTGGTTAGTTTTAGGAAAGTACCTACTTTATTGCCAAATCATACGCACAAAATCCCCTTCAAATCATCCATCTGCTATTAACTGCAAGAATCTTGAACAATTGTGTAAGTCCCCTCGTGAAAACAACAATTCACATCAAACCAACTGAGGGTATTCTAAGTATTTCGGAACCTTGGAGTTGAACGCACGAACTTTCTTCCAATCTTAGCGTGCGGAATACTTTGATCAAGAGAGAACGGAGTAGCCTTCGGACTATTTTGTTCTGCTGATTGGTGCGGTCATAAAAATCACATCAACACTACCCCATTGCAAGTCTTGTCTTTAATAAGACAAAGTTTGTCACCATGGAGTTGATCAAATGCAACTTGCAGATTGTGATCAAACAATTGACTTACTGAAAGTAGGTTCTTAGTGAGCCCTGGAACATACAAAACCTTTGTAAGTTGACATGTATGAGTTCTCAATGGAAGTGAAATATCACCAATTCCCTGAACTTTATATGAGGTGTCATCACCCAATGAAACATGCCCATAGGAGGTGGATGGAGTTAAAGCACAAAACCATTTTTGTTCCCTTGCCATATGCCTAGATGCAACAGAATCAACATACTAGACTGAATTGTTAGAAGTGAGAACCTTTATTTTTGCAGCATGCAAAAAATATTCTTCATCTAAATGACAAGTGGATGAAACATTCCCTTGTTTGTTGGGATTTTTCTGCCATTGTGGATTTTTCTTCTTATCCCCTTGGAAAGATTTATGTGGATTTTTGCTATTGGATTCACTATTGGCACAAGAATTATACCAGCACTCTTTGAGTTCATGATCCTTTCTACCACAAATGAGGCATTTCTTTTTCTTTTTGGAAGAGTTGTCTTGATTTTGATTTGACTATCCTGATGGACCACTTTGACGATCAGGTTGTTTTCCATTTTGTTTTGTTGCAATGGCTTGATCGTCTTGAGTATCAGTCTCACCAAACATTGCTTCTTCCTATTGAAGCAAGTTGACTAGTTGTTCAAATGAGGGTGTTTTATGTGCCACATTTAAACATGTAACAAACACTCTAAACGAAGGGGGCAGTGCTTTGAGGACAATTGGTACAAGAGAGTCATCGGTGACTTCTTCCCCTAATGCTTGAAGTGCAGTTCTCAATTCAGCAACTCTTCCAAATAAATTTTCTACCTTCTCACCATTTTGCATTTGGAGACAATGTAATTGACACTGTAGATGAAGGATTTGGTTTTTGTTCTTGGCCTCATAGACAATTTTGAGGCAGTCCCAGGCATCTTTTGCAGAGGCTGCAATGCGAATGTGAGGTTGAACCTCATCTGACACACTAAAAAGGATGATTAACTTGGCTTTTTGGTTGGCCTTATCAAACTTATTTTTCTCATCATTGACTGTGGCTGGTTTGGTTTTATTCCTTGAGACAATTTCCCAAAGGTCTTCAAACTCTAATTGCATTTGGACTTTGGTTTTCCAAGCAACATAGTTTTCACCCTTTAGGAGTTGGGAATCAAGCAAGAGGTATTTAGGTGCACTAGAAGCCATTGTGGTTTTATTTGAATTATCCTTATAACTCCTTTATAACTCAGAATTATATTTGTCTTTCAGAAAAAAAAAAAAATGCTCTGAATTTTGAATGCCAAATTACAAATGCTCTATATTCTGAATCTTAAATGCAGAGATTAAAATATGCTTACTGCTTAAAAAACAGCCGTAGAAGATTCAAAAATATGGAACCTGTGAAATTTCACGGCTTGTGCATCCTCCTTTCCACATGCAACTTGAACTTCTTTCGACAAATGACTCCTCTAGCACTCGTCACACAAATTGAGTCCCACTTTCCAGGCTACACATTATTTTCCCTTTCACGCAAAAAAACGTTTTTTAGTTTCTCCGTCTCGTCACTAGGAGACCCGTCTTTCAGACGATCACACCTTTAGTTTCTCCATCCTTTTTATTATTCCACCATGATTGAATCTAGTGGTGTCTTCTTTCAGAATAGACGTCTTTGCAAATTACATTCGGCAAAGTACCGATTGAATATACTCTTCACTGGCTTGTTTCTTTGCAGCATATATCCAACACTCTGATCCAGTTGTTCTTCCCTTGTCGTCTCTTTAGCAAAGTTACAGATGGAAATGACAATCACAACAACATTTCTTCATATACAATCACGGCAATATTCCTTCACACACGATCAAGACAAGCAGTGAATCAAAAATCCCGACGTTGGCACATTGATCCACAAGGGTGGAAAATTTTCTAAATCTGCAGATGGCAATACTAGGGTCATGTATTCAACTCCCAACAATGATGGCACAGGCCTTAAATGAGGGCAATCAGCTTCAAACAGTAACAAGTATGTGTGCAAACCTTAAAAATTGCAATTAATGTTGATGACAACTCCTCCTAGATGTGGCACTCAAGATCTGGAGGTGGAATACAGATAGAACAACAAATATTCTAAAAATCAACAATGAAACCCTCTAAAATAATGAACACTAAAATTTTCTTTCAAATCCAAGTGCCCAAAACTAAAGTGTGAATGAAGATCACCAAAATCATCTCACATGCAATTATTGGGTGGAATTGCCCCGAGGTAGATGAGGTTTTTCATCTCCAAATCTGTTGATAGAAATCCAAGAGAGTTTTTCTCCTCAAAAATCTCCAAAATCCAAGGGTTTTTGTCTTCAATTGTGAAATTGAACACAATGCTCAAATTTCAGAAAGTTGGATTTCAAAATGAAATCTAGAGATGCCAAAATGAATCCAAGCATCACCTTATAAAACCCTTCAAATTAGACCCTTGAATTAAAATTTCCCTCCAAAAGTATATAAAAATACTTTTTATTGTAAGTGTCTAAAAGCACTTTTTTATTTTAATTATAATAATATTATTAAGTTGCCCCTTAAATTAAATTATTAGGTCCAACTTAAAATAATATCATTATTGTTTCCCTTGCTTATCTTTTAGCCTATGAGAAATTGGAATAGGCTAGGGATTTTCTCCATGTCTTTAGTTTCAAAAAGGGGACATGACAAGATTATAGTTTTCTTGGCATTGACATATGATTTGAGGATATACTTGACTAGAAACTTACAAAAAGAGGCTACGAGATTGAGTTTTATAGGGGCACTAACATTTCCACTATTGGAGTGATCATTAATTGGAAAATTATTCATCTTCTCTTGGAATGGTTTAGTTTCGGGAAATCTTGAAGAATTGTTAATTGAAAAATTGAACCATGAAAAGATGAACTTGTAACTTGATAGGAGGAAACATGTAGTGGACATTGATAACACAAGGATTACTTGATTAATGACTATTAATTGAAAAATTGAACCATGAATAGATGAACTTGTAACTTGATAGGAGGAAACATGTAGTTGACAATGATAACACAAGGATTACTTGATTAATGACTACAAATTGATGTAAGGTAGTACGGAAGCTGAGTTTCATTGGGGTACCAATAAAACTGTTTTGTTTTGTGTCACATTGAAAGGTGTGAATTAAAATTCTAACACTCTCAAGGGCTATAATTGTACATGATGTATGTAGAACATTGGTTTAATATTGTTTTTTTGTACTTGAGTTGTTATGTTTTGTTGCCATTATGTAGTGATCTATCTTTTTGTGATTTGGTTGTTGACAGTAATCACTAACCACAAGCATTGTCATTTTAAAAGCATGTCTATGCCAATGAAAGTATGTTGTTTGGTTCCTCCCTATACGTAACAATTGTAAAGACATTGCCTATATGAAAAGATCCATTGCCTTCGTAATCTTCAACTTTTATTTGAAATCAATTAATGCCATCATTTGTTTTATTGATAAATTAATGCCATCATTTGCTTTATTGATAAATTAATGCCATCATTTGTTTTATTGATAAATTGTTATTATCAAGTGAATGATCAATTACAAAGTTTCTAAAAGTAACTTTAGCTCATTTTGAATTTTTAGAAAACTAAAAAGTGTATGCTTACTTGATTTAGTAACCAGATTGTTTGTCTATTGATTGGATTGTGTAGGTTAATAAATTATTGGAGAGAGTTGAGGAAATGTTTACAAAACACTTTGCAACTGGAAATCATAGCAAAGCTGTGAAGATATTAAGGCCAACAAGGAAAATTCAAAGACATGGACTTACCTTTTTTATAGGTGAGCTATATTCTCTTATAATACCACTTTGACCTTTTTTTTTGCATTGGTATTCAAACTTGCTAATGCAACAAGGGAGAGTATCTTCTTGACTATGTGAATGTGGAAAGCTTGAAGTCTTTAAGAGCTTATACATCTTAAGTAGTTCATAAGAATGTTATATCTGTTATGTGTTGTACCCAGTGTTATAGGACTCGCCCATACTTACCTAGACTTGACAAATCTTGAGGCAAACCAAACTCAATGAGTTTTGGAGAATTGGCTCCTAATTTTTGCCAAGTTCGCTAAGTTTGGACCTATTTGCATTTGCAAGTCATTATCTGCCATTTGGACATTGATTTGATTTCCCATTTTGGCTTTCATTGGATTTGCTAGCAATCTGCCATTTTAGCATGATCGGATCTGCTTTGTAATATGCCAGTGGCTCGTTGCATCTACTCATTTGATTGTAATATTGATGGATTTCCAGTAGTTGGTTATGATTTCAAGCTAACCTCCAACCCACATTGATATCTTGGTGATTAGAAAGAGCTTGGGTTTGTATTGATAGACTTAAAAAGAAAAAAATAATGGATTTGAGCTAATGGTCTTTCAAGGAATAGTACATGGAAAACCTTTAGAAAATATTGTGTATAGCATCAATAATTGTATATTTTGTCAATAGTTTAATGTCTTAAGGTTAGATTAGGTTTGAAGGAATTTTCCATTATAATTTGAAGAGATATTTTATCTAACATTGTTTCATTTTGTGTTGTCTTGAAAAAGACAAATGGAAATGCTAATAGTGCGCAAGTCACAACAAAGGGTGAGGAACTCAGCATGCATCATTTGAGACAATGAGAGACACCAATACATATGAAGTCATAAAGTGTTTTGTCTTAGTTCGTTGCATGTATAATGAAAATGGCTAACACTGACCTTGTTGAATGGGGGAATCCTTGATATCCCCTACGAGGCTACCTCCAACTAACACCAAAATAAGTGATGCTGAAACTTATTTTAAAATTATCCCAATGGGAAACACCGTGCCCACTGAATGTATCGCTAAAACCAATCCACCACAAAGCTTTATGTGGAAAGAAAGAAATCAGTGTAGCTTCCAATTTTATAGCAGGATCATTGGTGCAGCAGGTGTCTTCTTTATGTAGATTTTGACTTGGAGCAGTTTGGACTTGTTTTCAACTAGGATTTTGAATGTTTTATATTGGGAAGTGAAGAATAAAACTAACTAATTTTTTGTTCCAACTTTTGATTTTTCTGCAATCAACTTTTCAAAATTAAGAAACATTAATACCACACCCTTAATCAAAATTAGCCAATCAAGCAGCAACAAAGGAGGGGTTCTTGCTGCTATTATAGTTATTAATATTATCACTTTCTCAGTACTTTCGTCATATGATAGATTAAAGAGAAAAAAAAAACTACGTGTAGACAGCTATCCCTTTACCTTCTTCATGAATCCTCCAGTTTGCGATATTTTTTATTGCTTTATTATGGTCTAGGTGCAATTATCTCCTGCCTTTTTGTATTTTATTTGGATTAGGCATTCTTATCCATGTCTTTGTTCCATTTAGACCAAGGATTTTCAATTGGTTTTTATTCTTATTTGGATAGGAAATTTTATCTTTTTATTTCATTGGATCAGGAATTTTTATTCGGTTTTTATTTCGTTCCAAAAACAGTTCTATTCTGTCCTTTTATTTCATTTGATCCAGTAACGTTTATTTGACTTTAGTTTCATTTAGACAGGAATAATAATCTGCCCTTTTTATTCGGACAGAGTTTTCATCTGTAGACGGATTAAACGACTAACAAAAAGGCATTTGTAGTACTAAGTGAAGAAGGTTAATGTCAGTACATGCTTGATATTGCACAAGAAGTTTGATGTCAATTAGACCAAGTCTCAAGAAAAACATTGTTTATTTTGGAAATTCTTACTAATTGAAGTTGTAGTTAGTTAAAGAGTAAGAGAAATGGCTGATTGCTTACAACGCTTAAAATTGAAAGATCTAATTTGAATTTCTGGTTAAATCTAGGATTTTTTACTGGTTGCTCCATTGCCCTCTTATTGGCCCTCATTCTACTCATAGTGATTCGAAATGTTTACAATCATACTGGGGCTACTCGCTATATGGAGTCTGTTTTTCCTCTATACAGGTACATTCTTATATCATTTACTTTATTGGAAAATGGATTGCATTGTGATTTTTGGAATCAATTAGAAACTATTGATGTCTTCTGAGGAGATGAAAAATTAAATAATTAAGCACTAGGATCTTCTACCATGAGGATTGTAGAAGAAAGTGTTCCACAGTTTTTCTAGGCATGAATAATGATTTGTACTATGGTTTTGTTGGCAATTGAAAAACTGGAAACTATTACATTTTATTCATCTTTTTTTGTTCCTATTTTCTCAAAACACTCTTGTATTCCCCAAATATTGAGTTTGTGCATGTTTAAGTTTTATAGTGCAACTGCAAACCTCATTAAGGAATAGTGCCTGCTCATTTTGGATCAGTGTCATGACTCATAAACTGTAAAAGCGGCTATAAAGCATAGATTCATGTGGGATCTAGTTGTAGGGTGTTGATAAAGAAAATAGTAAACATAGAATGGATAAAGTTCATTCATTGTATTATAACATGGGGCAGGTGTTAAAGTTTTGCCTTGTATTTTGTGACTCTAACTATTAAAGTTGTGCCTTTTATTTTGGTAAACAACTTCTCTGTATGCTTTATTTTCTTCTCAATAGATATAGATCTGTGCATATGCTATTTCTGTATTTTATTTGATAAGTATATGAATTATTTTACTCGTTGTTTTCTCACATTCTTACTATACTTAGATTTTTACCTTTTTGATTAGTGAAAGATTATCGGAAAATTAAATTTAGGTTTTTGAAATTGCTCTTGCTTTTTAATTCCATGAATGAAATCAGTAAACTATTTAAATTTGCACAGGATTGTAATTAATTTGGATTCATGACACTTTTCTGGAAAATTGTTTATTTTTAACTATTTCAGATCTTCCATGCTTCAGTAATATTTTTTAACCTTTTATATTTCTCCAACATATTTTGTATATCATTTTATTTTATTTTGAAAACACAATTTTATTTTATTTGCAGTTACAAAAGTAGGTAACCAGTAGTGAGCCTAGAAATAGGGGGCTATTCACCCATTACTATTGCCTTACACATCCAGCATCATATATTGAGAGCTTTAGAATTCTAACAATTGTGTGGGCCCAGAACAATGGATAAACAAGCACCGAGAGAAAATAATTAATCAAAATAGAAAAAAATTAATCAGCCCATTAACTAGTTGGGATGAGACTACATCTCAATCAGTCAATCACAGGCCCACAAAATTGGTGGAAGCTGAAGCCATAATCTCTATTCAAATTATTGAAATACATTTTTTAATCTCTATTGCCTCCCTTAGCAAATACTTTGTAGTATGATCCTCTATACCAATTACATTTGTCATTGCAATGCAAATGTGGTGAGTAGGAGCAGAAAAGTGTTTTTCCTATAGTAATTTGTTAACCTAGTTACAGATATTTCTAGAATGATTAACAATCCTTGTTTGAATGGATTTTCCTAATTCCTCTACGTATGGTGAGCCGCTCGGACATAGGATGAAGTAGATCTCGCTATATTGCTTGAAGTCAACAAGATCTTTACTCCTTAGACTGTGGTCCAATGGAAGGGGGGTACCTATAATCTTTCAGCAGGTGCTGCTGAGAATATTTAGGAGTGGTTTTATAATTAGGAGGTCCCATAAATTTTATTAGAATAACATTAAATTTTAGCTGTATTAAGGTTAATATTCAAGTTCAAAAAGGAAAAAAGTTGGATTAAGTTTGGCAATAAGATAAAGTTCAAAAAAAAATTGTGATTAAATTTTCCCATATACATTTGATTTTTTTAAATATAAGAAATAAATGCACAAAATTGTAAATATAGGTAGACATTGCTCCACGAATTTGAAATTTATATAAAATGATGACACATTTATAAACTATGATAAAGTTATCAAAGTTAAGCCATAATAAACATATGAAATCATTAATAGAGATTGCAAAGATATGATTTTTTTGTCAAAAAGTGACAATCAAGAGTCAAGACTCTTAAACTTAAAAGAAGTGAAAAGTCATCAAGAGCACTTGGTTAAAATTGAAGTAGTATCATTATTACTAGATGCACTACACAATCCATCATCAAAAAAGTCAAGCTTATTTGCAACTACCATGTCTTCTAGAATTTGTTCTAGTTGTAAAGAGGTGGATATTTTTTTGCTGATTTGTTCACATGCAATTATAAATTACTCTGAATGTAAACAAGATCTCCCAACTTTCCAGCCAACTTGTTCCTCCTTTTGGAATGAATGTAGTCAAAATATCTCTAGTTCCTCTCCCAAGCTGATGAACTTGCTCAATGACTCAATATTCGAATAGCAAAGCATTGTAGTTTAAGGTTTTGTGCTCCAAAGGTCATCCACCATCAGTACCCAAGGATATCAGCTCCCCCTTGTTGCATGGGAGACAGTGAAATAGAGAAAGCAAGTTGGTGGTGTTGCAATCAAAGACCTATAGATGCAAAATCTACCCTTAGGTGCGAAATTAACTTGGATAATGTTTGAAAGCTCCAATGCATTATGGTACAAGATTTTAAAAGCTAAATATTTGGACAATGATGTCCCATAAAGAATTCTCACAATGTCTAATCCCCTCATTGAATCACAATTTTGGAATTTCATGATGAAATGTACACCACTAATAACTGAACATTTGTGGCAAGTCAACAATCATGCAATTGTATCTTTTTGGAAGGACTCCTAGAATGGTTATTCGGCATTGAAGGACATCCTCAGAATTGGAGAGCATGCCCAAACAATAGCGGATGTAGTTGGGGTAATGGTAAGGGACTATATGATTATGTCAAACAGTAACAACAAATGAGGGTATAAATGGAAAACATTCAATTTCATTCCTTTGCAAAACAATGAGGCAATCCAACGGGAACTAGCATCAAGGAGGATTATGATATCAACTAAGGAAGATGAAATAATATGGTGCAGTGTGAAATCAAGGAGGTATTTAGCAAAATGGGCTATGTAATATAGGAACAATGGTTTAGGATGTTCAATGTCTAGTAGATTTATTTTGGGGACCCAATGTATTACCAAAAGTAGGAGCATTTATGTGGGCTTCCCTCTACAATTGAATACTAACAAGTGATCGAATACTGAAATTAAAGTTCGTTGGGCCACATTGATGCCCAAATTGCAAAAAAAGTGAGGAAGTTGTGAATTATCTACTGCTCCATTGCGACCTTGCTGTGGAGTGCAGGATGCACTTCACTAAAAAGTTGAACCAACATGGCCTACTAATGCAAACAATCTTGCAGATATTTTAATATTGGTTGAAACATTCTAAAAAGTCCTTTTGGGGAGGCCTATGCTCAACAATTCCAACTATGATAATATGGTTCCTATGGAAGGAGCTGTTGAACACACCAGAATACTGAGAGGGGGGGATGAATCAGTAAGCTTCAAAATTCAATCCCAAGTAACTCCCCCTGTACCAATTAAGCATTCATCCGCTTAATCAAAACAAGAGAGAACACAAGCAACCACACAAGAACACAGATAACACTAGATTTACGTGTAAAACCCCACAGGGAAAAAACCACAGTGAGAAATGCTGCTAGGAGCTACTATCCTAATCGAGCCTCACAAGTAAATAACAGTTTACAATTTGATTTTGGGCTACAACCCAAGGAAGCAACTACTCCTCGACTTTGATTTAGGGGCTGAAACCCAAGGAGGAAACTACTCCCTAATTGAAAGAAAGAAAACTGAAATGTGACTGATATTATGGCTTCAACCACTGATAGTCATCAATTTTTCTCATTAGGTCTATAGCGGATCTTGTCACGCTCTTCTCATGCACTCACACATCTTCGCATACTTCCATAATAATCTTCACATCTTTGATCTTCTATATATATCAGCCGCATGCTTGCATAATACAAATTCAATCGCCCACAAACAAGGAATTATGAAACATGTAACATTTCGGCCTGCATCTTCATTGGCGGTATACAAAAGTGATAAGACATTATTTACAATTCTTCCAGATGAGTTGGCATGACTCATACAATGTCTACAAACATTTCTTAGACTTTGCTCAAATATAAACTTGTGGCACACATCACCAACATACCCAAGTCGCCCACAACAAAAGAATATTTTCACAAACTGACTTGAAACATTTCTGCAGTACTGGAAACAAGAAATATCTTAATGCGCTTCAAACTTGAGATACTATGAAACATGTAGAGTGTCCACACAAACTCAGACCACTGATCTATACAATCTTTTGTTGGCACAGGCAAACAAACATATGTTTTGATGCACCCATGAGTTCGATGCGTTCTTAAGGAAATTTTCTTCTGGGTATTGAAGATTATCGATGAGGAGTTGATTTCAAAGTCTTCCATGCTTCGCTGTGGCCTTCAGGATGAGGATTTTTGATGGGCACCGGGTTGATGAATTTCCTAAGGGAAAATTTGAAAATTTTCTAAGGCAAAGTGAAGAAAATGTGTTTTCAAGGTGAAATCCTCCAGACGATGAATTTGAAAGGAATTGCCTAGGTGAATTTGCCCAAATTCTTCGTGAAGACAATCTTCTTGAGCCGGAGGTGAATAAAATCAAAATCATCAATAACCTAGCTAATGAAATGAATTTCTCAAAGATGATACGCCCTTGGGGAAGATGGGTTGAAAATTTGGCCAGCATGAAGAATTCAGAACGTGAAGCTGGCTGGTGAAGGAGCAACCTTTGGAAATTTGGAGCATGAGAACTCGGTAAGTGTTGGAATTTATATTATGAAATGTTCAATTTTCCTGCTTTGTTTCTATGTGAGAAATGCCTGGGCCGCAGCACGATGATATTACAACCTTCGGAGAAAGATAAAGTTATGAGTTTCACATGAAGGAAAGAAAAGTTGCGAGAAAATGGCTAAGTGTTGAAACTCAAGTGACAAAGAAGAAGTTGAAGAACAACGTCAAGAAAGAAGAATCGAGAATAGTGTGAACGCGTCTACAAACGGGAATCTTCTAGAAAGATGATGGCCATTAATGGCTCATTTATTGCCCCACTCTCCATTATGAAGGGTTTTTAGGTAAACTTAGTTTAGGGTCGAGGTGGCACGATCCGGCCATCCAATGAATGGTAATCGAATATTCGCCAATTTTGGCTAACTATAAAAGGGGAGTCCTCTACTCTGTATCTCAAGAGATGTGAGAGAAGACTAGAATAGACATATAGAGGGACAACTTAGAAGTAGCTTAGTATAGATTGATAGTGTGCTTGAAGAAGAGGGAGAGCTTCCTTGAAAACTTTGTAAGAAATTGCTAGAATACTCTCTCAATAAAAGAGTTTACTGATGGTGAATTTCACTTTATGCTAGAGAAGCTAGCAAGGTTTCTTCGCCCTTCCATTCAAAATGGTAGAAAGGTAAAATAGCCTCAAAGTAGTATATAATTTTTATTCCATGCAAGTAGATGTTAGTTGTGAAACGGTGTTTGATCTGTTAAATTTTCGCTCATCCATACCACTAGTGTATTTGTTGATGGTGAATGCGCCTTGTGTGGTCAACTGGAATATCATGTGCCTAACTTCAATCACTGTTTGAATGATGGTATGCGTCGTTGTGATGGTATCTTCGTGTCAAGTGGTGGTTTGAACATCTTTTAGTCATCTCCCTTGAAGATTGCACCGACTCCGTGGAAGCTGTCCGATGCGAGGCAAAGCGAAGTTTGGTTGAAGTTTGTTGAAGTTGAGCTCCATATGTCACACTTAGAATAGATTTAGAATCTCTAAACCCTGCAACCCATTTAAATTCAGTACTTTCTGGTTAGAATAGGAAACCCGCACTTCATATATAAATCTTTCGAGCATTTGAATTCCTTTCTCCGTTGTCGAACAATTCCGTAAGTCCCCTTGAAATACTAGCAAATCACATCAAGCCAAACTGAGCCTATTCACACTAAAAGAACCCTGGAGTTGAACGCACGAACTTTCTTGCAATCTTAGCAATGCCGGATACTTTGATCAAGAGAGAAGGTAGGAAGCCGCTACGCATTATTCTCCGCCAGCCGCTAGAAAACACATCAACAAGTTGGTAGTATATGACTTTGATATCTCGTATATCAAAGGCACACAGAACGTAGTAGCTGATGCTCTTTCACGCAGGCCATATTTGAGCTCTATGGTTCACATTTCAGAGGATTTGAGGCATATGATTGTGGCAGAGTATGCCAAGGATATTTGGGCCTCCAAGATTGTTGAGGGATCAACGTATTGATAACAGTATACGATTGTAAATGACTGATCACTTACAAGAAATGCGATTTATTTGGTCCTGAAAGTCTGTAGTGAAGAATATTATCATGCGCAGCCTTCAAGACATAACGGCTACAGGATCCCAGTATTTGTAAACCTATAGACAAAGATTCGAAAGATTCATGGAAATGATTCCAAGGTAGATTATTCTTCTCAAGACGCGCGTGAGTGCCTTGTTTGTCATTGGTAATGTGCTGTGAGAACACGACCGTGGTGTTTCCATTGCAGCCACTTCCGATCCCCGGCTGTGAAGTGGGAAATGCCCTCATGGACTCACTGACGGCTTGCCTAAAGCCCAAGCTAGACGCATCAGTTATATGTAGTTGTGGATCTACGAACGGGCATGCCCACTTTCTTGGATTGCCACCATCACATGTACCCAGCACAGGCAAAGGTCTCTCCCGTGAGGGTCTGGACTATGACTACTGAGCACTGTGGCTTTACGGTGATAGCTCTGGTTCTTGAGTTACTCAAGGCAGAGTTCTGGGACTGGACCGAGCTTACTCCGAGTACCAGCTACCACCCGCAGACCTGGGATGGGGAAGTAATGAGATAGAATAAGTAAGAGGGGTTACCTCTGTGAACGTTATAGCTGCGTGTCGTTGTATATGCGGGTCAGAAATGGATCACTGTGTGAGTATTGTTATATATAACTCGACATCCATATGACCATTCCCGGACAAAGTCACCATGTAAAATGTTATGAGGCGCCGAGTTTTTTGGATTTGCTACTGAGTGACAGTAGAGTGCCGAGTGCTGGAGACTTGTTGCAGGAGAGTCAGGATACTATGAGGGCTCTCAAGTAAAATATCGCCAAGGCACAAAATCAGCAAAAGCAGTACGCGGATCAGAAGAGAACAGAGAGGCATTTTGAGGTGGGTGATGTTGATGTGATTTTTGTGACCTCACCAACCAGGTAGAACAAAGTTTCCAAATGGATACCCTATTCTCTCTTGAACAAAGTATTAGGCGTGCTAAGATTGCGAGTGAGATCACGCCTTCAACTCCAAGGTTCTTTAAATGCGAATAGGCTCCTTATCTCGTCTTCTTACTTCAGTGAATTGACGGAAAAGCTCTACTGGAGTAATAGGAATGCCAAATTTTTCAATGAAAGCTTCTTTCATCTGCTCCCATATTCTTATGGATCCAACCGGCAAATGTATGAACCAGAAATGTGCTTCCTCCCCCAAAGAATACGGAAACAGTCTGCAAGCCACATCTGCATATGCAATTTGTCTATTACGCGGATTATCCTCGAACATCTTGATATGATCTTCAGCAGAACGGTTTGGATCATTAGCTTGATACTTAGTGCAAAAGTGTTCTGTGTTCTTCGGCATTTCATGGTAGTCTGCAAACTCTAAAGGTGATGGATTAGTAACCAGCCATGTAGCACCGTTAGGAGCGGGTTGACCTCCTGGTTGAGCCATTGCTTGATTTGGCTGCCTCCTTTGATATACGATTATCGGGGTTGCTTGTGGCTGTTGAAGTGTGGTAGCTTGAACTGGATGCTGGACGAACACCGGTGTAGAAACTTGAACAGTTTTTGGTTGAGCAAACCTCGAAACACTTGGTGGAGTCTTGAACAAATTTGAAATTTCTATTCCACTTGTTTCTCCTTCACTTGAACAAACTTCTTCACGCACTTCTTTCTTCTTCCTTGCTCGAGTAGGCAACTCTAACTCCACAAATTCTTTGGACGAACTAGGAGCGGACCTCAAAATCCTTTTCAACTTGTCTGGAGAAAACGAACTAATACGATCCAGGATGTGGCTGATTATTGACAGGGAGGAAGAGGAGCGAGTGGGCGCCTTTGATCCAACAAATTTCTTTCAATTGCAACTTGAATCTCAATGGACTTTTCTTCTTCTTCTTGCAACACAGCACAAACTTGCATATACTGAGCGTAACTCTCCTTTGTCTTCCAAGCAAGATTGTTCAATCCCGAAAGGATATCTTCTTGGTCGTCGTTAAATCCCAAATTAGGCTGCAACACTGGAAATATCTCTCTATGCGGTAATACCATCTTGACTCATGATAATTTGTTCTCCTATAAATTGTTTTTGACGAAATCCCTTCTTATCTGAATGTGGATGTTAACTACAAGAATTCTCGAAGTGGCCCTCCTAGCGCCAGTTTCCTGTTGATGTGATTTTTGTGACCTCACCAACCAGGTAGAACAAAGTTTCCAAATGGATACCCTATTCTCTCTTGAACAAAGTATTCGGCGTGCTAAGATTGCGAGTGAGATTACGCCTTCAACTCCAAGGTTCTTTAAATGCGAATAGGCTCAGTTTGGTTGATGTGTATATGTTGTGTACTCACGAGGGGACTTACGTAGTTGTTCAAAATGAGTGTAGTAATGACCAATTTGTGCTTTTGAAGGGGATTTTGCGCGAATGATTTGGCTTTTAGCGTGCAAGTTTCCTAAAACTAACCAAGATTATGCGGAATTGAATGGTTGCAGAGATTTCTAAAATCTAACTTCTAATCTAAATGCAAATGGATGTTACGCTCAACTTAAATGAACTTCAAACAAACCCTGCCTAGCCTCCCTTAGGACAGCTTCAACAAAGCAAGTGCAATCTTCAAAGGGTGAAAATGATGTTCAAATCACGATTCAATAGAGCAACTACCATCACAACGATGCATAACTACCTATGAACCTTGATCGAAGTTAAGAATAAAAAGTCCAGTTGACCACACAGGACGTGCTTACCATCAGCAAGAATGTTAGTGGTATGGATAAAAGAAATTCACTTATATCAAGCATAAACATCCATGTCTAAATACTAGCATGAGATTAAGTCCTAATTGAAGTCAAAGGAATAAGAAACCTCACGAATTATTCCAAACAAAGTTGAAATTCACCATCAATGAAAAGCTTTATTAAGAATAATCTTTTGTGACAATCTCTTACAAAATTCTCAAAGGGAGAATTCCCCTTCTTCAATAATGCAAATGAGAAACTACTCTAACTTAAAAGCTTCTACTCTCTATTCTGCTTCAACAATATCTCTCTATTCTCTGATTCTATGACTACTCTGTACAAATGAGGGGGACTCCCCCTTATATAGCTGGCCTGTTTGAATCGACGGCCCAAATCAAATTACAATGGAGGGCTCAGATTGAGCCACCTCAGCCCTAGACGAGTTTTGCCCTAAAAACCGCCAGAAGGTGGAGGAGTGGCGTCATAAATGCTCCTAAAAATAGCAGATTCCTCCTTTGACCAGTATGAGCAATTAATGCCCACTACCCTTCTAGAAGATTCTCGTCCATGACCCGGATTCCTTTGCTCTTCTCTCTGATCGCGTACGCTATGAATCGCGCCAGCACTGCGTCTACCTCTTCTTCAGAAATTGATGGAGTGAGATTCAGCTGATACTCCAAGATGGCGACCATTTGTTCATGCTTCTCGCAAGATTTTCCCTAAGTCTCAATGGAATCCTGCGTGCTTTGAATGATTGTTGAAAACGTGGAGATGTTTTCAAAATCCAACTGGGAAAATGTCCTCATCTCTGAAAAGAATGGCTGCAATCTTGCCCTTAGTCCTTTTGCATCTACCTCCTCATTAGTGAGCCTTCTTGCGAATACTGACTCCAAAGTGTTGAGAATACTCTCACGAATATTCCTCATGGCCTTTTTGATCCTGGAGGACTCCATTGCCGCCGTGTCAAAGAAACTCTTCCCTGTGAACGCTGCTGAATGCCATCCACGGAAGTCATATCTATCACCCGCTTGAATTACCCCTTCCTCCACCAGAGTTTGCGTGGGAACACGCATCAAAATGGCAAGACGTGGGATAGTATTGTCCTGAAAGATGTGGGTATCTCCGCAAGCCTGCTCAACATTATCCAAACGTGAAAGAATACCGGAAGCATTTTGGAATGCTGAGACGAGATCCGCCATGAACTTTTCTGCCTCAGCGCGGATACCATTCACCCATTTATCTCCTTCTCGTACAGCCCTCTTCACTTCTTCCAAGCCGCTGATCGGCTCACGTGGCACCTCTGGTGGAAGCTCTGCTGCTGGATTACCTTGAGCAACAGGATGTGCGAGATTTTGCACATACTCAACCAACGCTCTGTGCTCTTTCTTCAACCTTTTATACTTTCCTTCTTTCTTTACCAGCCTATCTTTTAATGCCTGAAATGAGCTCTCAGCTTCTTCCACCACTTGCGCTCCTGAAGGGCGTCCCAACTCAACTGTGGTGATTGTGTACTTCTCCGGCATTGCATCACTCAAATCGTGATCTTCTCTTGGGGCGGCGATATGAAGACTACGGGAACCGGCTTCATTTGTTTCTATCCTTGTATATTTTCTTGCCCTCTTCCGCTTTGGCGACTTGCTTGTTTTATTCAAGAGTTCTTCCATTTCAATTGCTAGGTTGGCGTCATCATCCTGGTCCCTTCGGATCGCCTGTGAAAGCCAATTTCGCTGAATATCATAAACAATCAGAGGCTTCTCCTCAGTTGCTTCCACTTCTCGAACTTCTTCCCAAGCAGTATTTGGTGGAGGCTCGATTATCTCGACCTCTTGATCACTCCCCTCATGTGTCCCAGCATCTTCTTCTCCGAAGGAAAAGTCGAAGTGGGTGTCCATATCTGTTTCTTCCCCTTCATCTCGCTTATCGGCACCTTCAGGATCATTCACACTCTGGGTATCTACTTCTTTTGGCATAGGCTGGTTGACTTCTCCAACTTCCGGTTCTTCATTTCTCGGAGCTCTCTGACTAGCAAACAACGAAACTTCACGCCTACTGGAAGCATGGGATACCAGATGAGTTGAGGACGTGTCCTCCGATCCCTGAGGCTCTGGCTGAACGGGCTCCCTTCTTTTCGGTTCTGGACCTCGTGTGAGTTGCTTCTTCCTCTTTGCTAACACCGGCAGCCTTCTATCACCCATGAGGTCATACATGAGGGCAACTGACCTTCTTCTTAACTTGTTAACACGCTCATCCACCCAAGCCCTCTGAATGTCATGACCGGGCAGATGCAGTGTCTGAGACCCACCTGAGCCTCGCCCAAAAGTCCTCCAGGTGAGCCTTGTGTTTGTATTCTTCTCCTTGTACCGTTCCTATCATTCCCTTGGGGTCAAAATTCTGTCAGCTCGTGTGAAGAGTCAGCTTGTAGAATTTTAGCTCATCCTCGGCCTCTTTGGCTGCTTGTAAAGTTGGGCATTCCTCGAGTGAATTTCCCAACACAATGGGAAAATGAAGACCTCCCTTCTTCTTTCGCCTTATAATCTTGTCGTAGGCCACCAGTTGCCTAGACAACTCGAGTAGGATCATTCTGTTAGTGGGGTACCTAGGCAGTTTGTACACATATGAATCGTACCCCGGAAGTCTCAGATAGGTGAACTTCGGGAATTGGACGAACCAACACCCATATTCCTCGATGAGCATCTGAGCTTCCTCGGATATCCTCTGTTGTAGCCTTTGCTGAAGGGTTCTCGTGATGTACATGGTAAAGGCATCATTCACTCTTTGAAAGTCACCAGTGTGAGTGAGATGCAACTGTCTGCACGACTGGTGGATCTTGAATTGATTATAGCCGCAGCCAATGGGCTCCTGGTACGCCAATCCCCTGTACTTGGTCATTCGAGCCAACATGTAAATGACGTATGAGCTCATATAAAACGTTTTTGTTCTTCTGAGACTCCGGAACTGCTCATCGATGTTATCACTTATCATCTTCGCCCAGTTCACTTGCTCAACCCCTTCGAGCACCACACTGATGTAAAAGAACATCCATGGCTCGAATATGAAAGATTGCGGGCTACCATTGACTCTGCTGAGCAACATAATGATGTCGCAATATTCTTGCTTCAGCTCCTCTGAGATTATTTGTTTTGGTAGCCTGGCAGCAGGTGGCTTTGGCTTGCGCATCCATGAGGTGTTTATTCTTTTCATACACTTCTCAAAGGTTGTGGCGTACATCTTATCTGCCTTGGCCTTGGACTTATACAACATGTTGTCCGTGGCGAGAATTCCAAACGCCTCGCCAATTGCATCTGGAGAGAAATTAGCCATGATCAAACCATCCGGAGAGGTGATAGTCCGATCCTCAGAATTGTAGCAGTTGGCGCACTCCATGATCAACTCAGGACAACGGACCGCCGGTTGGAAGCCTGCTGCATTATACAACCCGCTCTTCACAATATTTCGTGATGCATCTGTTGGAAGGTTGCCACCTTGCCCGTACATTCGGCGTATGAATGCCTCGAGGTTGAATGGCCCGAGATTGGTATCCGTCAGGTTTCCATGCTTTGAGATGATCTTTGATTCCGGGATGAAAGACTTCTTTAGACTCTTGATTTTCGCCTGCCTGGAGGCGTTCTCCTTAACAGCTTCATTGTTTGCAGCCTTAGTTCCAGCCTTGCTAGTTCCAGCAGCGTCAGCCATCTGCAAAACAAAAAGCGAATATTACTCCATCAACTTTTAAAACAACCATCACGTGAGGCGGCTGGCGGTTGGAGTTGGCTGCAAAAATAAATACAAGTTAGTAGCGTTAGCAGCCAACTTTGACTTCTCAAAAATTAAACTTCAACCTCCAGCAACTCGCAGCCAAAAGAAATAACTTAACTCTATCAATCTTAACTTCGAAAAAGCGTGTTGAGTCTCAGTAATTTTTAAAATCAGCAATTTCGAATTAAAATCAGCAAGCCTTCGAATTAAATTACCAAGTTTGAAATCAACTCTTCGACAGTTATACATCAGCAACTTCGAAGAAAATAAATCCAAGAGTTTTTAAACGAGCAAGTTAAAATTCGCAAGCTTCAACAATTAAAAATCAACTTTTCGGAAGTTATAAATCAGCAACTTCGAAAAGCAATCGAAAATCAGCACTTCGCAAATTATAAAACAGCAATTTCGAAGGCTTTACAATTTAAATCTAATTCGATTCGAACACTCGGCAATTTCAAACAACTTCGAAAAAAATTAAAGCTCAAGCAACTTCGCATTCAAACAATCTCAGCATTTTAACTCTCAGCATAAATAAACGATTTCAGCATTTCAACTTTTAACTTCAAAGCATTTTCGACTTTCAGCAAAATAAAAAGTAGCTTCAGCAACTTCGAATACATACCTCAACAACGTGAAGAAATAAAAGATGCTAAACCCTTTTACTTTGAAGCACTTCGCAACTTGCAACCTCGAATCTCAGCAACTTCAAGAAACCAACTTTCAGCACTTTCAATCTCGAAAAAAAAATCGAACTTTCAGCAACTCTCAAATGAAATCTCACAACTCAACTTGCCAGCATAAATTTCAACTTCGAATCTTGTGCAATGAGAATGAAAATCCTCAGAGTTTTATAGCAAAAGGCTGGCGCTAATTTTAGCAGATGCTTTTTATTCCCTTCATCATGACTGACGCGTTTGCTAATTTTAAAAGGGAATATTCCAGTCGTCAGGCAGTTATTATGACAATTTGCTATTCGGGGAGATTCTTTCCTCAATTTAAATTTAAAATTCCCTCCCGACTGCCAGTTACCTCCAGTGATTTCGAGAAAATCATTTTTTTACATCGATTTGAAGTTATCCTGACTGCATTTTAAAATGGCACTTTTAATTAATTAAAATTTTAATTTAATTGCCAGTTTAATTTATTTTTTAACGCATTTTAAAAAAAAATTCGATATCGATTGTCAAAACTATCTAGGCATAATTTTATTTTCCGTCCGTAATTAACTTCCAAAACAAATTCCCCTTGCTAAATCGTCCGAAATTTTAAAATTGCATGGGTCAAAATCGAAGGGGGGAATTTAATATTAGACTTAGGAAAATAATTAAATTAATTAATTAAATTAATTTCTCTGTCTTGCTAAGAGAAATTTTAATTACCTCCAAATGCCTTTCAATTTAATCGTGCTGAGGGAAAATTTCAACGCGTTTGAATTTTTCTGAGATCACCAGTGATTTTATGTGTATCGTGAAAAAAAGGGGGGAAATATTAATTTTTTATTCCTATCTCCCCTTTAGTCAAAGCGCCCTTTTAATTTATTTCTTGCTTTTTAGGCGCATATGACAAGCTTCATTTTGAACGCCCCTTTTAATTTCATTTCAAACTTGAGCGCATTTAATATATCGAGCTTCTAGTTTTGAACACTTAACAATTTTTTATCCTTACCCATGGCGCAAATAGCATGTGTTGCTCTCAAATTTGTTGTGTTTGAATAATCATGAGCCCAGGCGCATTTTAGCTATAGAGCTCTCAGTTTACCTTTTGGGCGCATTTAGATCATGGTATCTCCAGCTTTGATATGGGCGCATATGACATGGTCTCCTTCCAGTTTCAGGGGCGCGTATTAGATGATGAGCTTTCAGTTTCAATTCAGGCGCATATGAGAGGGGGAGTTTCCAGGCGCATATGGAGGTCTACACTTTCAGTTTTGATACTTAGCCATTTTCAATTTCCCACGCATTTTCCAGATTTATTACCAAGGGCGCACTTGAGGGGGCGTACTTCCAGTTTTGAAGTGAGGCACATTCTACACAAGGTGTTTTCAGCTTTGAGAGGGGGCGCATATGAGAGGTGGAGGTTTCAATTTAGGCTTAGGCGCATATAGCTAGGTCAACTTTCATTTCCAACACTTGGAATTTTCAAGGCTCACTTTATCCTCCCAAGGCGCATTTGACCACATCAACTTCCAGTTTGTGCCTAGGCGCATATGAGACCATCAACTTTTACTTTTAGCTTGAGGCGCATTTAGCTAGTTCAACTTTCAATTCTTGACTTAGCCGTTTCCAACACTTAAACTTTTTAGCAACGCCTTTGCTCTCCAGGCGCATATCACCCCCTGTGGTCCCACTTTAATGACTTAGCCAAAATTTCAAACCCTCTTGGACTTGGGTGCAAATCAACCATCCAGCTTCCATTTTTGGTACTTAGTCAAATTTTTGAGATCCACGTAGAGGCGCAAATCAACCATCCAACACTGGGCGCATATGACCCCTTGTAGTTCCATTTTTCAACATTTCAACATTTTCTTGCTAAATCAACTTGTAAGAGCGCATTTGGGCTAGTCTCCATTCATTTTGTGTCATGGGCGCATATGACCCCCTGAGCTTTTAATTTTGCCTTAGCCAATTTCAAGCCACCTCCAAGGGCGCATTTAAAGGTGACACTTTCAATCTCAACTTAGGCGCATTTGATAGGTGACGCTTTCAATTTCAACTCTGGGCGCATTTCATCTATCAAGGTTTCATTTTAGGTTGGGCGCATTTTACCACATCAACTCTCAGTTTGTCAAGAGGGGCGCATTTGACATGGTCAACATCCAGTTTTTATCCTAGGCGCATATGGCTATGTCTGCGTTCATTTCAAATGCTTTAGAAAATTTTTCATTTTATCACCTTCATTGACCCAGGCGCATTTAGCACATGGTATTTCCAATTTAAAACACTTAGAAAATTTTTCAACTGCTCCACATTACCTTGGGCGCATTTAAGGGGTCAAGCATCAAGTTAGGGGCGCATTTGAGTTTCTCAACTTTCACCTAGGGCGCATTTGGGACCATCAACTTCCAGTTTGTGCCTAGGCGCATTTGGCATGGTCAACTTTCAGTTTTGGCTTTGGGCGCACTTTGACCTTGCAACGTCAAGTTTTCCAAACTGTCATTTTTTTCAGTCTCTGTTCTGCCTTGAAAGCGAGTTTCACTACCGGACTCGAAATTTTATCCATTTTAGCAAATTTTACGCCCTCTGCCAGATTTAAGTTGATTTTCCTTGGTCAACCCTAACTCGCCCTGACTTTCTATTTTTAGAAAGTTCCTTAAATTTTTGCGCCGTTGACTGAATTCTGACCTTGAAAAGCCCGATTTTCACTTTGCTCTGAATTTTGATTGACTTGGTGTTGTCGATGCCCGATGCCTATTTGTACTCACTACTTTTAGCAACCTGCTAAAAATAGAAACTGTTCAGAAAGTCTTCAAATTTTGCGTGTTGAATGCCCGAAACATGGTGATTGCGACTGGATGTTGCTTCTGCGTGAATGTCTGGTTCCGCCCTTGATTTTAGGAAACCCTAACTGACTTGCTAAAAATAGCAACT
>VDFB02196282.1:0-15918 GCA_007258455.2 Sequoia sempervirens | reverse complement strand
AAGTTTAACAGGTTACAATGTAATGATAGCATGATCCAATAGTGATTACCTCTTGTTGCAATAAAGAGCCTATAACTCAAGTTGATATGCAGAGTGGTTGTGTTATATCAATTATGTAGTGCATTCAAGCACAACCCATGTTTAATGGGCTATTCTAGAGAGGATCAAGATTTTCTAAACCTTATGAATGTTACTTGACATATATTTGAATAATCTCAAATTCCTTCAGAGGCTTTTGTGCTAATTCTAATGTATCCTATATAGGGTTTAATGATTTATTTTAATTAAAAAAATAAATAAATGATGTATTTCCCTGTAATTAGATAATGTGGAGATCTCCTAAATCTGCCCCAGCACACTATCCTCTTTGGCACTATATTCATTACTCCAGCTACTAGGGTTTTAAATGTGACATCTTTAATATCTTCATGACCGTGGCTTTTAAATAGATCTCAGTCTTTGCTTTAATCCTTTTCATGGTAACCCTTGAGTTCCATAATCCACCTCCAATCTCTTCTAAGAATGGTATCTTAAGCTAGATTGCAGAGTATGCATATAAAACAAGTCCTTCATACCTGCCATTGTTCCAAACCACCATTCACTGCCTTGCTTAAAATGTTGCCTCCATAAGCACAATAGCATGTTTTAAAATCATGGTTGTTAATGATTGACCATTAAGCTCACCAATTTCATCATGAAGATACAATGAGATTTTTGTCTTCAAACTCAAGGCATTATGCAAGATAACATTGTGAATTGTTTTTTGTGTACGATTTTATTTTCTTGGATATTTACTGCTTTGCTAATTTCCTTTAAGACTAGGTATTGCACCCTCACCTGCAATCTCAAACAACTCACTCACTATCACTTGAAGATTCCTTTCATGAGCATCCTTCTAGATAAAATCAAACTATGCCCTATAGACTACCTACTTACTACAGGGGACTCATTGTTTCATGGTATTGTAGTTCTTAAGATCTTTCAACCTTATTGACACTACTTCACAGTCCACAAGGTATTATTCACTATTCTCCCATCTTTGATGAGTCTCAAAACACTGCTCAAACATGCAATCCACTACCTCCATTATAAATTAATGGCTAAGAAGAAACATTGAACCTATGATTACCACTGTTACTTCATTTGGATAGTCATTCCCTGATTGCATTTGCCTTGTCTAACACTACCAAAAGCATTTGAAAAACCCTTAAGGTCAGCAAGGGGGTAAGGAAACTCACTGTTAAAATCTCTACTTTACTATGCAAGGTTTGAGCTTTATTATCTTGTCACTGCTTAGCCTGTTTTTGACTGTCACATCTCAAGTGACTGTCATTCTTCTTACCGTAGATTGCATTTACAAATGTCACTAAGCCACATAGTGTGCTTGTTATTGACTACAATATTTAGATTGCAAGATTTTTTTATTACCTACAATGTCTCAATCTTTCTGGTATTGTAACCTCACTAATCCGCTATAGTTATTCTTTATGTTTCTATGGAGGCCGAGGGTTTGTACCCTAATCATGCTCTTACCAATGCTTATGTTGTTTTTAATTAGGTCTCTCTCAATGTTGAGGGCCCTAGGGATAAGCTTGACATAAGAAGTGACACATTGCATCTTTAACTAAAAGGATAAACCAGCATTGACATTAGCAATGATGACTCGACTTGTTGCTCCTTAGAATGGGTCACTTGCTCTTACTAGCTCGCTACCTCCATTGTTGTAGGAAGTTTGCGATCAAGTTCAATATTCTGATTTTAGGAGTCTAATGGCTGGAAATCATAGTAAAATCAGAATTTAATAAATTTTGGAATTAGAATTTTAAAGTGTTTTGGGGGTCATTAACTCAAACTATCTTCTTTGCAGTTGTAATACGCCAAATTATTTTGGTGTAAAATATCTAAATTATTAGATTTTGTTACCTGTCTATGATAAAAATTATTGAGTGTGAGTTTGATATTTTTTGAAGATCTAAATAGTCAAGCTTGGTAAAGAAAAATCATGTCAGATAATATTAGTCCAGAACAAAAATGAAGAGACACTTGATAGATTGTGGGCTAGATTGAAAAGAAAGGGTGATGGGAAATTTTATTGTCCTTGCAATAATTGCAAGGGCTTAAAGACTAGAGACTTTTAATCACAACAAGTTGAAAAACATTGTAGGCAAGCATGGTCACGTTGAAGGGGGGCATATTATCGTCCATTGGTAAGTTGTTCATTATATGCGTTTATATTGATTGAATTTGTAAATGTTTATATCGTTTTAACATTTTATATATATATATAATCACTGATCATGATCATGGTTTATTTGTGTCTATCATTATTATAAAGGTGGGGCACCCTAGGGAGATGATATGATTATCACTGAGAAATGTGGTTTTGCAAGCGGATGAACATGGAGCTGTGAATATCGAAGATGAAGTTAATGATCCATGGAAGAAGATGATCATGCCTTTAAAACATAGTTGAAGATGATGGTACAAATACATTGATCCATGACACATTTAGTGGCAGAGCTGATCATGATGATCAAGATGACTTTGATGATGTTCATGATTTACCTGTACTTGAGAAGGCATACGAGCCCCTTTATGAAGGATCCCAAACAACCCTTCTCTCTGTTGTATTGTTGCTATTGAACTTGAAGGTTATGAATGGTTTATCAAACATAGCAATCTCACAGATGTCAAGGTATGTTATATATGTAATCTTTTTCAATCTATTTTAATTGTTGTTAGTTCATCACTAGTAAATAAAGGATGGAATATGTACCATTAATATTCTTTATATCAACAAATTATTTTTTGTTGTAGATTGATTGGTGAATTTTTGTTACCATCGTCAAATATTTTACCTTGCTCATACCAAGATTTATGTGCCATTATGAAAGATATCATAATGGAGTATCAAGCAATAGATGCATGTCCCAATGATCATATTATATATCATAAACAACATGAATTTGCAACAGAATTCCTGGAATTTCATATCAGTAGATATCAAATAGATCAACTAAGAAAAAAGGTGTCTCGCAAGGTTCTTCATTATATTCCCATTATTCCACGTATGCAACGATTATTTAGGTGTGAAAGCTTAGTGCAATTGATGGATTACCATGCATGAAATAAAAGTGGAGATGACATTCTTCGAATGCCTGTGGATGGTTCTGCATTTAGGGACATGGAGGAAAAATGACCACACTTTAAAGAAGAACCTCGTAATCTCAAGCTTTCATTGGGAGCGGATGGTGTCAATCCATTTCGAGAGTTGAGATCTATTTACTTAGTGTGGCCTGTTTTTGTTATGAACAATAACATTCCTCCATGGATGTCAATAAAGAGGGAGCACATAATGTTGTCAATGATTGTTCTAGGTGTTTGTTTACATCAATTTTCTTTAACGTAGTAGCATCTTATTTGTCTTATTTGTTGCATAATGACTTATATTTTTTTCATTCAATAGTCATATACATTAGTTTATATATATTGCAGTACAAAATAGTTATAATAATTATGTAATGTTTATGTTCATTCAACTAGGTAAGTACCAAGTTAAAGATATGAATGCATATATCGAGCCTCTTATCGACGAGTTACTAAAGTTATGGAATGGCGTCACTATGTATGACGTCTCTAGACCAATAGGACAAAGACAATTTCAATTCCATGCAACACTTGTATGGACAATTCATGATGCCCCAAGGCTAACACATTTTTGTGGTATGTTATAATGTTTGACTGCACTTTAACAATATTTAATTTGATGAAGTAGATATCTTGCATGTTTTTAAAATAATTTATTCATTATATATAAGTAAAAAAATTGACATATTTAATCTAATTATATATGATCTTGCAGGTCTTCAAACAAAGGGAAATTTTGCATGTCCAATTTGTGGTCCAAAGATGAAATCTCCTCGTTCAACAAGTTTAGGAAAGTAGGTGTTTGATGAGTATAGGCACTTCCGCCATACAAATCATAAGTATCGAACTATTGAAAAAAATCTTTTCAATGGGAAAGAGGAGACTACATCAAAACCATGAAGAATGACACCTCGCTTATGGAAGTTAGAATATAATAGAATTAATTGTCAAGGTTATACATCAAATCAAATTGTTTATCTATCATAAATGATATGTTTTCAATTTATATTTTTAATTATATTATGTTGTGTTTACTCATGTTGTAATTGACAATGATTGTCGTTGTTAATTTGTTTAACTTATATGTTTCATGAAGGTCATCAAGGCATTAATGGTCGGCTTCCATAGGGACCGAAAAGTTATCCCAGACAATTTAGTAGGTTGGCCTACTATGAGCAGCTACAAATTGTGCATTTGTTTGATACAATGCATATCGGAAAGAATATAATAGAAACGTTATGGAAAATATTAGATGGAAGGCATGACAAAGAAAAAATTATCAAATTTTTTTAGTGACATTCAGGAAGCCAATCATGCAATGAAAAATGTCATTCAATTAAATAGCGATGGAGACCAAATTAGTATAAGTGCCCTTCCTTGGTTATTAACAGAGTAGCAAAGCAATGCTATAAAAGAAGTCATACGAAAAATTTGATTTCCCACAGGATTTGTTGTGAACATAAACAATATAATAACAAAAAAAGGTGAATCTAGGTCAGGGATGAAAATGCATGATTGGCATACCTTCATTAAGGTAATTATTCTGGTATATTATATACACTTGTATAATGCATGTAATTTTTAGTTTATTGTGTTTACTACTTTTGGAAAAATAATGAAAAGATCATTTTATAATTGTTGTAGTACGTTCTACCTCTATCTCTCCCAGACAACTTTGACAACAATGTCAAGCAAGTTATATATGAGATCTTGGAAAATACATGAGGTAAGTAGCGAGACTTTTTCAATTCATTATATACATCTTATAATTTCCATTTGTTTTACTTGTTATGTAATATACTGTATATTTTTGTTAAATCTCGTTAATATATTTGTGCCTTTAATCACTTGTAGATGGTTGTCATCTAAAGAAATCCATAAAGAAGATATAAATTATTGGAAGAGAAAAATTATTCATCTAATGTGTGAAATGCAAAAGTGTCTACCTTCAACATTTTTCAATGCACAAGAACACTACCTCATACACCAAGTTGAGGAGATTGAGTTGTGTGGACCTATACACACAAGGTCAATGTGGATGGTTGAGAGGCACTTGAAATTTTTGAAGGATTTGGTTAGATAAAGAGCACATCCTGAGGGTTCTATGGTGGAGGGATATATGGTATACCAGACCATGGTGTACATTAGTGAATATCTTCCTAAGTTTGCAACAAAGATCCATGCAGATCGCATTTGGGATCCCAACTCCATTAACCAATTTGAAGGAGAGTACCTGATGGGGAAAGGTAAATTGAGGAAAGTGAGAGGTAATTATAAGATGGTCATGGAGATTAATTGGAATAGATTTTACATATGGTTTTTATGTATATTGTACTTATTTAATTTTTAATCTTCAATATACATCAATTATAAATTAAGGTCGTATACTATGGTATTTAACTAATTATACATCATTTGTGAATTTCAATTTTTTTTTATACAGTTGGTCAAGAGTGGGATGCACTACATTTGTACGTCGCCAACAATCTTGATTGGATGACGGTATGGATTGAACGATGTCAAAAATCTTATTGTGCATTAACATGGGAAGGTGTGGCTTCATTGGTTAAATAAGCTCATTGTAATGGAGATTCCAATGTTACACAAAGGGAAATTGATTTAACATATGGTTTAAGAGATAAATAGGTATGTATAAATATATTAAACACCCATATTATTTAATTATTTTTAAGTATATTGATGTATATATATATATATATGTGTGTGTTAAGATTGTTTTATTTGCATACATTCGACCAAGAATAAATATGTTTATCAACTGACGATATTGCAATAATTTTTACATGTTTGACATATTGCAAGTAAAACACCACAAAGCTATGTGGTGCAATGGTCATAAATTTTGAATCAAAATGTTGGATGACATGAAGAAAACTTGTGATTCTGGTATAACTGCAGTCTTTCAGGTGACTAATGTTTCATCTAGAAGCGACATACATCTAGAAGTCTCAGAAAATCGACACTATGGGATTTTGGATGATATACTTGAGTGTGACTTTAAGTCCATCAGATTAATTAAATTCATCGTCCTATGGTACAAGCTACGATTAAATGAAAATGATCCTGAGAGAACTGTTATTGAACATGATAATTGATTTACCATGGTTAATACAAGGTTGATCGAGCGAGTTGTAAATGAGCCCTATGTTCTTCCAAGCCAATGTCAGCAGGTATTTTACTTAGAGGTTCCAGGTAAACCAGGTTGGTCATTTGTTGTTAGACATGATCCAAGAGGAAGGCCGGTAAAGTATAATGTGGTGGAAGAAGAAGATACCGAAGAACTAGAAGATGATGTAGATGATGATCAGGATCAATAGTTAGTTGATGATGTCCTTGATGAAGATGTTGAAGAGGAGGAGCTAGATCATGATGTAGGAGTTAATTTTCATGAAGATGATATCCGTGTGGATGATGACATTATCGAAACTGATATCGATGATGATGACGATGATATGACCAATCCTTACAATGTTGAATTTGGATCTGATGATACAAACCAAGAGTTGGATGAAGAAGAAGATCAATGACATTGAAATGTATAAGTTATGTAATTATATTATCTATTTGATATTAATTTCTTGATAGAATTATATTTGACTTATGTGGTTACATAATTAATTCATGATGTTTTTAATTTTTATGCCATTACATAATTAATTTAATGATGTACTTTTTAGTGTTTGAAAGGTCAATAAATTAAAATATTTCAATAGTGATGTTAAAAACCTTGAAATTAGTTTGTTTTATGTTTCATGTGATCATAAAAGATTAAAAAGCTAGTTGTAGAGGTGGTTGTTCAGTGGTTGACGTGTATGTTGGTTCTTTTTACAATGTAACCAGGTTTGTCTTCTAATCTACCTATGGATTTTCCAATTCCAATCGAAGGCAGCTCGAAGGACCTGGACCAACTGACGAGGACTTTAAAAGCCTCCTACACTTCGGGCTTTGCAAGACCTAGGAGGGTGATCCCTTAATGTGTTTACAATCTCTGCACCATTATTATAAACAACATTAACAATAGCAGATGATCTCACTTAATAGCTCAACACAATAAGATAATATCAACTAGAATTAGCTTTTCATAGACAATATCAACTATCTGGAGCGTGAAATAATTAAACACAATCCATTGTATAAGATAGTCAATGATTTGCAATTTGTAGGAAGCTCTAGGCAAAGACAAACAAATACTGAACTACACTAATAATTACAACTTAGATCAGTGCCATATATCCATTGCAGGAGTCAAATTCATAAGCATCTAGAGGTTTATAATAGATTTAATACATCACATATAAGATCCCTGACAATATTGCACTACAATTTCATCAGTATGAATTCCTAACCCAGGACTACTTATCAAATCCTTATACAACACATATCCGCCTATAATCCCATTCAAACATTTTGATTGATTCCTTGAATTAAAGCTAAAATATAATCATACACACCACAACAGTGCGATGGATAAAACAACCCTTAGTTATTTCATTCAAAGTTCAGATATGCATGTACAATGGAGAGACATGAGCTCGAATTTTCATTTCAACTCAAATGCTAGTATTGTTATACAATTCATTAAATCTCTATGAACTCAAAACCTATTACAGAATGACTCAAAACCTAAATTGCATTTCTCTAAAACCATCAGACTTTACAATTTTCTCTACAACTTCACCTAGACTCGACAAAAATTATCTAACTTGCTAACCCATACTTATGGCCTTGAAATCCTTCTTATAGAAAATGACGGACCAAAAAAGCACCGGGCCAGAAATTACACCTGTCACCAGTCAATTGGAGCACCTAGTGATATTCCAAAATTTGTTACAATAGCCACCACCTTGAAAAATATTCTTGTTCATCATATCAGCTGAGGAATGTTGATACGAAAAACCATAAGAAAACTGCACCGAGAAAGCCGTCAACACAAAACTAGAACCGTTGCAACCGCAACATCTCATCTGCCACCTATTAGTAGTTCACTCCTTTTACTCCTCCTCATTCAAATATTTAGTTACCCAATTCTGTTACTCATCATCAGTCGGCCAGTCAAAATTAATTACCTCATCCACCTTGGTATTATAAGGTGTGTATTTTACAACTACCTGATTCACATCCCTTTCAAAAGATTCCAAAAATGAGTTGGTACTAATGATTTTGTCCATACAACTCACCAACAAATCATCCTATGAGTGATCACAAATTAAATTGATTTGATCATTGATGGCCTCACTTGCTTGAGCTTGCCATTGTTGAAATGACCCGATTTTCCCCTGCTCATCAATTATATCAGGTAACAATGTGTTACCCCAATCATTGAAGCTCCATAATCTTCCTACTCAAGTCATCTGGTAAGGTCTGAAAACCTTGCAATGATTTTACTAACACATGAGTAGGCTTTAATGATTGGGGCCTATTATTTATATCAAACCTTGAGGCCTTATACATGATATCCAAATCACTAGCCCTAGGGATCCAATTTTCAATTATTGGTATCGCTACTTCCTGATCCCTATCAATATTCTTTATTGATGCTAACATCAAATAATATAAAGAATATATAGATAGTAATTTGCTATCAACCTTTTCATTTAAATGCCTCAAAATAGTAGTAACAATTTCCTTTTGCTTTAAGAGAGATCCCTTGTCACTTTTCTTTAATGATGCTTGCAATTCATCAATTTTTTGCAAGAGTTGCTTCTTTGTAGGATCGACAACGCACTATGTTTCTTCTTCAACTTTGTCTAAAGAAAGGGTGAGGACAAGATTTTGACTGGGAGATCTTGGTGTGGAAACAATTGGAGAAGTAGGAGGCACTGACCTTGCTGTGGAAGGTAATAAACTGGTTCCTGGAGCACTTGATGTCTCCCCAATCTACTTATACCTAAACCTCTCCACTTCAGTTTGCAACTCAACATTTTTCTATTGCATCTTGTTGTACTCCTTAATCAAAAGGTTATATTTTTCCATTAAGCTCTTCCTTTCAGCTTCCTCCCTTTCAACAGTCTTTTGGGCCAATTTGGCCACATTCATAGTCAAATTAGTGGCCTTAGTGGTTGAGGTGTCTGAAGCTCTCTTTATTATCAATCCTCCCTTGAAATTTGGATTAATATCGACAACATCTGGTTTTCTCCCTTGTGGGGCCAATGCCCAAATTGCTAGAGTTTCATATTCCTCACTGAAAGAAGAGTTTTGCAATGCTGCCTTGACCTCTTCTTCAGAGTCTTGAAAGGGATTCTTAGACTTCATAATAGAATTAAAGGCTACTGCATTTGCAATGTCCCATTTAGGAAGAATTAATACACTAGCCTAACTCACCAGTTTTCTTCCTTCTTTAGGAGTGATGTTCTTGAATTCTTCCATTAATTCAGCTTTTACCTCCTCATCATTCTCCTGGTCTGACCTATTAGGCCTTAGTTCTCTTCTCGGCCTACATTTATCTTGATATTCTTCAAACTTCATCCTCCATACCAATTGCAAGAATACAGGAGTTTTTACAAATGTATTGTCATCTAGAAACTCCTTGCATGCCTCCATTCTTGCATCTTGTACACTTTTACCTTTTATATCTAAATCAAATAAAACTAATTCAGCTGGCCTAGGAGGGGAAGGCATACCAACTTCCATGTCTTGACCAGTAACAATAATCTCATCCATCAAATCCTCATGTGGTTGATCAATTCTTTGCGTCTTAGGGATTGAATTGGATGGTGGTGATGAGGGATTTTCTTCTGGTGATGATTCTAAATCAATAATTTTGATTGCCCCAGGCACTTTGAATTTTAGACTTGGTTGTGGAGGCACTTTCATAATCTATTTTCCTTTTCTGTCCACTTCTTCTTCATCACTGCTACTATCCCTTTTCCTCCTATAAATGGGCCACCTCTCCTTAGGCTGGTATGCTAGCCTTGTTTCAATTGTTCTGACACCTTGCTCTTGTACACCCAGACTCAATTTTAAATATACCTTTTTTGTCCTCAATGTGCCCATAATTTCCTTGAAGTTTACCATCAGAAAATAAAATTTCTTATGGTGGGGACTGAACTCTAATAGTGGATCATATTTTAGATCCATTTTGTGCACAACATCTAGTAGCTTACCATAAGCTATCCATTTCTCCTTGTTCAACTCATGTCTATTCAAATCAGATTCATTTCTAATCAAGTCTTCAGGGAAATTGAACTCATGCACAAATTTTCCAGCTTTTATTCTTTGTATGAAAAGAGCAAAGAAACCCTTAGGATCGTGCTACCACTTTGGTCCACACCTCAAATGGTAATCATTAAAAAAATTATCAAAATGTGTCTAGCCTCCCTTTGAAAATATAAAATCAGACACCACTGTAAAATCTGGGAAAAATGTTCCCTTACCCCTTCTAGTGAGGTTGTCCTCATGAATACAACCTATCTACCACATAACTTCTACAAATCCCACTCTTGGTGGTACATTGTATAGAAATATATGAGGGGCTCCCTGAAAACCATATACGGGTATGTGCAAGATCATCATGGAAAAAACAAGCCCTTAAGTGGCAAAAAATTTAGAAAAATCAAAGTTTGGCAACTTGACGTAAAAAATTGAATAAGTTATCTATATTATTTCAAAAATATGTAAGAATATAATCTGTAGAAAATTTAATGTAGTTTCTAAAATACTAGGTTTTTTAAAAAATATATCTATTTGGTGAAAATTTGAAATTTCAATGTAGTAGTACTTAAATTTGAGAAAAAAAGAAGTAGGTTAATGTGACCACCCTAACCACAATAAAATGATAAAAAAATTATAATATTTTAGATATAAGTAGAGGACTCATGTCCGATGTGATGCATATTTTTTTGTAATTTTTTTCCAATTAAAATTAATTATGAATTTTTATTACAACTTTTAAAAATATAAAAACTTCGTTATGTCGACCACCTTAACTTGGTCAAAACTTTATGAAATTCATTTTTCTTTTTTTGATCCTATAGTATGTGAATCATAAAATGTGATGCATGTTTTGGATTCAAAAAAAGTGACACCATTTGAAAGCTATAGATGTTTTTCAATCAACCTATCAATTAAGACTTTAGTCATAATTCAAATAGAAAATGAATAATAATTACTTATTAAATTCAAAGTAAGGCATAATTTATATTGGTGGAAAGCTGAGAATCTCCTTTAAAAACCCTTTTCATTTCATCAATTTTGGGTAAAAAAAAGTCGTCAACCACATACCCATCATATTGCCACTTTTTGGCCCATCATGATTCTCCACATATCCATACTCTCAAGACAGTGCTGACTGGGTATGGGATAATGTCACCCCAGTTATGGTAAACCTTCAATTCTGGCTTCCTCTCCTTTGGCCTGAGAAAATCATGTAATTCCTCAGGGATCCTAGGTATATTCACCATTAATCTAACCCTTAATCTGGAAGCAAAACAATTATCAAATTTCACATAACTAGTGCTTTCCTTATTACAAGATAAATCTGCAGCCCATATTTGTACTGACAATCTTTCTCCATCAACTGATTGCCTTAATTTCAGCCTCTCAAAGAAAAAGTCAACATTCTTAAACAAAAACATATGCAATAGCATAGAATACCAAAAGAATTGAGTGTCAGTATCATTGTTTTGTAGCTTTGACAACACTTCATGCATCCTCTCGGCCAAGAAAGAAGTGAAGTCATAGGTCACAGAGAAGTTAGGGTGTTGTATTTGCACCCCCATGAACATATAAGCAATGGGAATTACCGTACTAGGACTGAAACCCAAAATATGACATAAAGAATAGAAAGTGGCCAAGAAATGGTTTGCAAAACAATTTAATTTGAAAGGTTACTGGTCACTGGGGCTGATATGAAATTTTGAACCTCTTGCCCTAGCCAGATGAGGTGGAAGAAACCTTGCTCTAAAAAGAGATTTCAGCTTTGCATACTCCTGCTTCATTTCCTCAAGGTTGATAGGAACCAAGTCTTCGCTCGGTTCACTCAAGTCAAAAATATGTTGGACCTCTTCTCTGTTAATGCTCAATAGAACCTTTCCATCATTGTCTCTAATTATCCGTGTAACAGGGTCATATCTTGTAGCCACTGTCCTAAGCAGGTCTACATCAGGGAATACATTTGGTACCACCAGCTTCCCCATATCATACATCTATCCATTTGAAAAAGGGTGAGGAAAATTCCTTTGTCTGTACCACAATCTGAACAATTCCAAGCCAATGAGGGGAACCCTAGCATTTGCAATGTTGGAGCAATTATACACTAACCCTTCCCCTAGGATTTTTCCTTTTATTAGGACCAATCCCTTCCTCCTATCATTCGTTGACAAGGCCAATTGATCCAGGAAATCATCATACAGGTTTCGTTTCAAATATTCAGTCTGGCTAGAATGTTGCTTGGGTGGTGCCATCTCAGACAAACTAGGGCTTTTTTACAACGTTATAATTCAGATAGCTAGGACTAACTAGAGATAGAGAATTACAGGACAAAACACTACAATTTCTCACAACTATAATTAAACTATAGCCCTAACACATTCATCAACAAGATCACAACACATCCAGCTAATCCTTTCCCAAATTCAAATGCAAAATGACTGGGAGGCACAGAAAATAAACTCACAACTTTGTTCGCAGAACTCCCAAATTCTGGCTACAGAAACTTGCAATTCTACCTTCAGCTCTAAAACTGCTCTGCGAAATAGTTGAATCCTTTGTGATATAGAACAAGTAGGAAAATTGATTTTATTGTTGATCAAATTATGCCAGCAAGTGTCTCATCTGCCATTAAAGCTCAATTTCGCATTGCATGAACGACTCCAACCATATTTGATCCAGATTTAAATTCGAGCCGTCGATTCTTCAGCTTGATCAAGTCATCGATGACCACCTTCAAAACAAGCTGACACAATTGACAACATGATGATAAGGGGCCCACCTTACCATACACTATGAAGGAAGTCCACGTGGTGGTTTCCTGCGATATCGCAATCCTAAAACTTCTGATCGTGCGATGGCGGACAATCATTGATCCTGAGCATCAATGATCTCGTTCCTTTAACATAGTCGCCAACCATGTCATTATCCTTCGAGCAGCTTTTCCAGTGAGATTATAACATATCCATCAATTTAGAACATGTGTGTCTCGAGAACACTTTAGTAATCCCCCCCTTAATACATTTAAAGTCGGCTAGTGTTTCCTTTACTCTTTAAGCTTCATCAGATGAGACACGTGGTGCCCGCCCATGATTTCACAATCAACCCAAGCACCATCATGGGATGGCGGGGAACGGCTCAGATCAAATGGCAGTTGGTCAGAAATAGCACAAATTTGATCCCCTGGATAGGACACGCGGCGCCCGCCCGTGATTTCACGATCCTTTAATTCCTAATCACGGGATGGTGTGCACCATTGATATCTATAGGAAATAGATCAACAACAACACTAAATCAACCCTTGCAAAATAAAACATTCATTAAAAGGAGAAGTGGGAATTACTAGACAGATGACAAACAACAACATAAGTTGTTTTTTAAAAGATGAAACACAGGGCCAACCAAGACTTAGGAAATAAAACCCTGCGGAGGAAATAAAGTTTTAAAATCAAATTTGGGTTTTAATTTTAATCCGGTGACATAAGCCTAAGCCATTAACCCCAGTGGTCATTTCGTCAATGGCTTAGCCAAAGCCTTTCATTAAATACTAACTGTGTAATGTGTAGGTTTTTCAGATTCAAAGATATGGGAGAAGATCTCGATTGTACCTCGCCAACTCGTAGATCTAAGGTGTCACCTTGTTATTTGGCGCGAGGTCAGCAAAAGGCAGATGTGTGTTCTATATGGAATGTGGGACCCAATATCCACTATTGAGCTCATAACCCATGGTTTTAGATTGACAACCAAGATCAAAAGCTAATGTAAATCTTTGTTGTTTCCTGCTAGCTCACAAGGGGAAGATGAAGGTTGGTTAAAAGCCGTGAGGTCAACGAGATTGCGATACGTAGCTCTATCCATTCAGTTTGCAAAGTGCATAGGACTTTCCGACATGGATTAATGTTATTGGTCATGAGGAAGGTGAACGATGCTTTGTTGGATGTCAAATTGTGTGAAGATATTGTTGACAATCATGAAGGGTGATCTGTGGATTCTCATGCAGCTCTAGTTAAATGGTAATAGTACATACGCCACCAAATTTTCATGTTTGCACATGCATTTTTACTAAGCATTGATGAAGGTTGCCATTACCTCGTAGAATAAATACAAGAGGAATTAGCTGCTAATAGTGTCATTCTTGTAGCAGTTAGAGCACTTTGTGGGCTGAGTCTAATCAAGTTTGAGTGCTTGTCTGATAAGAGAAAATGTGTAAGTCAGTAAGGAAGTCTGTTCGTTTGAGCTCACAAAAGCTCAGTCCTACTATTCAGGAAGGTGCTTTGGTTGACATGCCTAGGCTTGTGCCCACTAGATGCAGTAGAAGGTTGCAATTCCAGGATGTTGTTGCTCAACTGGTAGATGACAAAGGCAAGCAGTCGGTGTGCTCTATTACTAGTGTCGGTAGGAAAATAAGGTATGGGCATGGCTCCTTTGGATGCCAACACTCGCCCATTGACCTTACGAGCAACACTTCTAATGATGTAACCGAGACCGACTCTGACTATTGTTGGTATTTAGCTCACTTCAATCATGGTCTTCCCTCTAATGAGGAAGTGATATTTGTGGTGCCATTGGCTGTTAAAACCCCAAGCAGATGGACTAGAACTGTATTGGGCAAGGACAAGAAAGAATAGGAGGTTGAGGGTCTACCGTATTTGGAAACAACTAGAAGTGGACGTGTCTACCAGGGTCTGAGTGTTGGTAAGGGTAGGGTGGCGGGTAAATATGAAGTTGTTGTGGTGCCTTCATGGCAATTTGGTTGCCTGGATTTTTGCGTGGATAGTGACAATGGGGATTTTGATGACAATTTGTGTTCCCTTTTCTTTTAGCTTTCCCCAGTTCATGCACTTTTTTTTGCGTGCAGATTCAACATGTGGTAAGTTTTGAAATGAAAGTCAAATGTAATGGAGATTTTGTTCAAATGAAAATTTGTGGTGAAATTACATTTAGACTGCTCCTTGTCATATAAAGGAATTCAAGGCTCATTGTAGGAAAATGATAAGCTCTAGCTAGGTTTGGAAGAATTTGAATATATGGGTAGAAAGATATCTATCCTCTGATGAGGAAGTGATATCTATGGTGCCATTAGCTGTTAAAACCCCAAGTGCATGGAATAGAATAGATAGCCTATTTTGAGTTTTGGATGAATATATACAAATTATCTTAAATTGTATGTAGATATGACTTATAAGCATGAATAAACGTATAATTCTAATATATTTTCTCTCCTTATGTGGATTTGAGTGAATTTTGAATGAAATGTTAATGATGTTGTCATTCTTCTTTTGAGAATTTGTTCAATTGTGTCTATGTTTTTTCTTTGATTCAAGAAAATCAATTAAATGCTTAAATGGAGTCATAAGTTTACAATTATTTACAAAGGATTTGATAAGTAGTAATATATTAGAGAATTGAGCTCCATAATGCAAGGTATTATATGAGTAGTCCATTCTATTAAATTCTTGGGTCATTTATGCTAACGGTAAATGGGTAACTAAATATTTAACTGAGGAAGAATAAAAGAATAATATATAAATGGGTTACTCACTCACTCCCTCTTTCTCTCTCCCATTAACCCTAAACCCTAAACCCTAAACCCTAAACCCTTAA
>VDFB02196279.1:0-13708 GCA_007258455.2 Sequoia sempervirens | reverse complement strand
GTGAGACATCACATAGACCATTCTATGTCTTACCGAGAACCCCCTTTATTCTTCACATGTCGTCGTGACTTATGACTTCTCCTACCGACGAGCCCACTTGTCTTATGTATGTCGCTGAGACATTTTAAACTCGGGGAGAAGTCCCATAGAGTATATCAAGCTATACAAAAAACCTTAAGATTACACCATATCGCCAAGAGAGTTCTGATCTCACACCGACATTCTTTAGTTTTGTTCGCAGTCACTATAACACCTCTAACATCGGCAAGACCTCTTGTAGATTGTATTTGCTTCACCGAAAGTCTCCATTCACAAGACTTAGTCGGCAAGACCTATTGGATTCATGGAGACTCTACTCTGAAGCCAAGACCTTTTGTCGATAAGTCAATTCCTCTACCACTGTTCGGCAAGACAAAAAGATAGTGCTATAACCATACGCTGAAAACAACCCATTAGGCCGAAGTGAGTTTCCCATATGCTGTTCGGTGAGACCACAAGAGTTCGCCATGACAGTATGCCGACACCGCAGCTTAGGCCAATGTAGCCTCCTCCTCCAGTCAGTGTGACACGCTGAGTTCGGTAATAGCTTTCACCGAAGACCAAACATACGCCGATATGAATCAACCTTTATCACCGAGACCCAAAAGAACTCCCGCCAAACGATACCTACAAGAAAAATTTGATCGTCGTGACAATTGCAAATGTCTTGTCGATAGGCAACATAGACATTTACAAGTAGAAAAACAGATCGGGGAGACTCAGAAATTGTCACGCCGAAACAGACCAGAATGTGAAACATGCATGACACAATGGAACATATGGAGCAATATGGGAAGAATGTGGGTAAAGCATCATGAAAATGGGGGAATGTGGCAAGGGTAAACCTCATATGGAGACTCAGGGGGGATGAAAAATATGCAAAATCATCAAATTTTAATAGTTCCAACAGTGGCTCCGTCTGGGGATGAATGATAGTCAGATCATTGCAAGGATCCAAAATATTTGGGTGAGCAGACCAGACCAAACACAAAATGAGCAGAATGGAAATGGACTAGAAGCAAGATGGAATGGATGCAAAATGAATGCAAGGCGGAGGTGAACCAAAACCCCTAAACTATTGTGCATGGAAAAGAATTTTAAAGAGAATAAGTAAGAGTTGTCCATGCACTGGAAACCCTCAATCCTTTGTGTGTTAACTTCTCCTGTCTTGAGCTGTTACAATTTGAAACTCAAATCATACTTTCCCCTGTCAAATACCTAGTTTTGTTTTGAGTTCATCATATTTCTCTTGAAGACACAGATGCAATATTTCCTATCACTGAAAGTTTTTAGAGAATCACTATGCTCAGCCTGGCCCAAAATCCATACACCATTCTGTAATTTATATTCTTCATCATCAGACAAATCTCTGCCATCATACAAAATGCATACATATTTAATGCAAAATTTTGTATTATCTCTCTCACTGTTATGTATTATGAAACACTCTCCCAGCTGTATAAAAATTTCACAATCAAAGTGCTTGTCTTGAAAAACAAAAAACTTTGTCATATCACTGCTATTTGAGGAAAACAAGTCAGAAACCTTTTGCACTTCTTCAGTATCTCTTTTCGGAAACAACACTGGATCATGACTCATATCCTCAATATCATGCATATGTGAACCAATAAAATCTGGACTTCTATCAACCTTGGTATGCAAACAAATGTCTTCTTCACATGAATTAAAAATTTCAAAATCGCATACCTCATCATGAATGGGCACAGACTTTTGACCAACACCAAAGGTATCACCATCATTCCAAGAAATGCACAGGGAGTCATAAGAATTTTTACACAAAGATTCTTCACTGTCAAAAACAAAAGTAAGCTGGAGACAAAACTTTAAGATCATCTTCATGTGCACATCCTTGGTATTCAGAAGTAAACAAATCTGAAATCTATTCACTAACAAGTGAACAAGTCTCAATATTTTCCTCACTACAATTATACTCCTCACTTTTGTCATCATCAAACAGAAATCCAATACCATTAGAGAATGGTAAATCAGAAACATCATCAGTGCAGCTATTTATTCCATCATTTTTCTTATCTGAAATTATTTCCTCCTTTTCATAGAGTAGATTTGAAAATATCTGAAACTTACTCATTGACACACCTTGGAAAAAAATCATCTGATCTTCATTTAACTCTTCATCATACAACGAGTTTGAAAAAATTTGGAAATCACTTTCAAATGTACAAACCTCATCATGATCAAATATATCTTCATAACTCTCAATTGCAACTGGAGGTATTGTATACTTACTATCTGATGAATCAACATTTCCCATTGCCTCTTCATCTTGATCTTCATAAGAGGTAGAAGAATCCCTTGACTACAGATCAAAATCCTCAGGTTCATCATCAGCATCAGAATATTCACTGGATTCCTCACAACAAACGTTGCTCTCTCTGTCATGATCTTTTGCTTCTTCAATTGCAGCAATAGTAATTCTTTCTATCTCATCCTCAGTAAATCTCCTCATACTGCATTGAGTATGCACCTCAACAGAATGTGGCTCTGTATAATCTTCCTCAAAATCAGAAAAAACCTGTCGCTCAACCACATGGGCATTGTATTTCTGATTTGAAACATCATGCTAACAACCTTCATCCTCAAAACATGAGTACCTCTCCTCAACATGGTGAAAATTATTTAAAGTCAAATATACTATGTGATCTTCTCCATTGTTTTCCATCAGCATTCCCTCTTCTTGTATTCTTTGGGCTACAACACAATAATCTGGGGAATGTGGCATATTACAAACTTCACAAAAGTAATTGTTACTTACCATATAGGTTCCCTTCTTTGTCGATGGATCAGGAGCTTCCTTGTTTCCAAGCCTAGCTATTATAGGTTTCTCATCCTTCCAGTCTATATTATAAGGCATGTCATGTAACCTTGACCTTTCATTCCTGTAAGTATTCTCCTGTTGGTATTGATAACTGCTACTTTGTTGACGAACCTTAGGATTGTCTCTCTTATCCATTATCCCTGCAGCCCTCCTATTGTTTTCAATTATCTATGCCATCCTTTGTGCTTCAGCTAGATCTATTGGGAATTTATTTCTTAGCTCATACCCCGTTTTAGGATCAAAAGCATTCAAATAAATACTCAGTGCTACAGAATCTGGCAACTTTGATCCAAGAGGTATCTTATTCTGCAACTTATTGAATCTCCGATTAAAATCATAAATTGTATCACTTTGATCTTTCTGAATGTGTATTAATTCGCAAAGAGAAAAATCTAGTGTACTTAGATTCCCAAATTGCTCGAGAAATTGATCTTGAATCCTTGGAGAGAATCAATTGAGACAACTAGTAGGCTGTTGAACCATCCCTAGCATCTTCAACCAATGATATCATGAATAGCCTCATGTGTAAATCTTCATATGGCACATCCAAATCTTGGATGAAAGCATTGAAACTTCTTAAATGCTCTTCAACAGTGATTGCATCACTCCCTCTAAACTTTGGGACAATACCTCTCCAACTGCCATCCATTGGATAAGGGGATAATTGAATCCCTGACAAATCAAACTATCTGACCATTGTTGTATGCTGATGAGGGGGGGTGTTATGTGGGTACTGATGTTGGTACATCAGACCATTGTATTGTGGATGATAATATGGCATATACTGTTGACCATGAGGAGCTCTAGCATGACCTACCCTGAACTGAGATCCTCTTCCATTCATGTTTGAACAAATGCAAAAATTCTTTCAGAGTCGCCACCTACTTTTCCAAAAGTAGGAAAATCATTATTTCTGATCTTTTTTCCCAGCGGAATCACCTTTTTTGAAACTTCTCAAATAACAAATCTTTTCTTCCAATGACTCTATAATGTGGTCTTCAACCGAATTTTCTGATATAGTCCCTAGCGGAGTCGCCAATTTGTTAGCTCTCAAAAATGCAGGCTAAATGCCTCAAGAGGCTACCAATCTCTTGATACACTTTAGGGTAACAGACAAGGCCAAGAGAACTCAACCTTCTACTCTTTAGGTGCTGCTAAATCCAGGCGGGTGTACCTTTTGAATTGAGCAGACTTATCTTATGATTAGCCTACTGAAATGCTTTGTCCACAATGGCAAATGACAGTTAACAAATGAAATCAAACTTGATAGCAATCTTCTGATCTAAATCCTAAAAATGCTTAATAAATAGATATAAAGAAACTAAATGAATTCAAATGATGAAATTGCAGAGACCAGTGTCTTATTGGGTATGCGGAGTTAGATGAAACAGAAGTGGGCAACTTATTCTAGCAGAAAATCAAATTGCAGGCATATGATATGTTCATAACTTGTATAAACAATGCAGGATTATGACTACTAAGCTCTACTTTAATAATCCAAATGAATCTCCCTAATTACTGTGATCAACAAAAAGGATTTAATCTTTTCTTGAAAGAACCAATTGATTAATCACACAAATACATCAAATGTGCATTGATAAACTGAACATAAACTTGTTATGTCAATTTAAACAACCAGAAAGAATCAAATTGGAGACAGCTTCAGCAATACTTTTCAATAAGTTCAACATACAATTGACACCAGAAACAACCTTCCACACCAACTAATCTTCATTGAATTCACCATTTTAAAACATGCACATAGTCTCTAGAATGAGAACTTTATTTTAATATGCCCATTCCTAATCTACTGTATGTGATCTCAAATATGATGATGTTTCAATTATAATCGGGGTGCATATTTATACACCAGCATTTAGGAAAATAAATAAAATTGGAAATCCATGTCGGTCACCGTAGAATTCGGGAAAAAACCAAGTCGGCCTGCAACGGTTAAAATTCCATATGTCGGCCCACAGCATTTTGAAATTCTATTTTCACCAGTGAACAATTGGCGAGACACCCGTATCATCATGCCGAAGGAAATTCACTCGTTACATCCCCTGTTCATTGTGCTCGTGTTCGCCGTGACCAATCGGAGTCGAGGAGACGATGTATAGATTACACTCTGTTTCCTGTCATTGTAACTTTTTGTTGTCGGTGAGATGTCACACAGTAGTATTTTGTTATACCGAAAGTCTTAATGTATTTTGAATTTCACCGTGACTTCCTGCTTGTTACACCGAAGTCAAAGAGTACTCCCCTGTTCCTTTGCATTTCACTGTAGCCCATCCGGGTCGGTGAGACGTCACATAGACCATTCTATGTCTTACCGAGAACCCCCTTTATTCTTCACATGTCGCCGTGACTTATGACTTCTCCTGCCGACGAGCCCACTTGTCTTATGTATGTCGCTAAGACATTTCAAACTCATGGAGAAGTCCCATAGAGTATATCGGGCTATACCGAAAACCTTAGGATTACACCATATCGCCAAGAGAGTTTTGATCTCACACCGACATCCTTTAGTTTTGTCCGCAGTCGTCGTAACACCTCTTACTACGGCAAGACCTCTTGTAGATTGTATTTGTTTCACCAAAAGTCTCCATTCACAAGACTTAGTCGGCAAGACCTATCGGATTCGCGGAGACTCTACTCTGAAGCCAAGACCTTTTGCCGATAAGTCAATTCCTCTACCACTGTTCGGTGCAGACAAAAAGATAGCTATAACCATATGCCGAAAACAACCCGTTAGGCCGAAGTGAGTTTCCCATATGCTGTTCGGTGAGACCACAAGAGTTCCATGACAGTATGCCAACCTCAAGCTTAGGCTGATGTAGCCTCCCTCCTCCGGGTCGGTGTGACATACGCTGAGTTCGGTAAGAGCTTTCACTGAGGACCAAACATACGCCGATATGAATCAACCTTTGTCGCCGAGACCCTAAGAACTCCCGCCAAATGATACCGCAAGAAAAATTTGATCGTCGCGGACAATTGTAAATGTCTTTGCCGATAGGGCAACATAGACGTTTACAAGCAAAAAAATGGATCGGGGAGACTCAGAAATTGTCACGCTAAACATACCTAGAATGTGAAACATGCATGACACGATGGAACATATGGAGCAATATGGGCAGAATGTGGGTAAAGCATCATGAAAATGGGGGAATGTGGCAAGGGTAAACCTCACATGGAGACTTAGGGGGGATGAAAAATATGCAAAATCATCAAATTTTAATAGTTCCAACAAGATGGAGGAATGGGATTGGATATAGGACCCGGGAGTAGATGGAGGATAAGGATTGGATGGAGGGCTAAGGAAAGAATATTGTGATAGTAGAGTAGAATAGGAAGATGTGGATGGCAGATTCATGTTGGAGGAAGTAGATGGGGAATTAAGATAGGGATATTGGGATGGTGGATTAGGATAAGGGGACATGGATTGTGGATTAGGATAAGAGGATATTGCTGGTGGATTGTAGTAAGGGTATTGGGCTGGTGGATTGGGATAGGAAGACGTGGATGTTGGATTAGGATAGGGAGATGTGGATGTTGGATTAGGGTAAGTTGATGGGGGTATAGGATTAAGATAAAAAGGTGTGAATGTAGGATTAGGATGGGTTGATTGGTATGGAGGATTAGGATAGTGGGACATGGATGAGGGATTGTAATAGGAGTATTGGGATGGTAGATTAGGATGGGAAGATTGGGATGTTGGATTGGGATAAAAATACATGGATGGGGGATTATAATGGGGATGTTGGGATTCTAGATTGGGATAAGAAGACATGGATGTTGGATAAGAAGATGATGTAGAGGAAGGATAGGATGGAGATGCAGGTGAGGAAGATAATGGATGTCCCTTTTCAAAGGTAGCATAAGGAGTGCTAGTAGGTGTGGATGGAGACATAATGAGATAGCTTGAAGGGATGATTGGATTGTGGAAAGTGGGTGGAGAAAGCTTACTAGCGATGATAGTGTCAAGGGGATCTATGTTGTATACTTCTTGATAAAAAAGACACTTGTTATTATCGTCATCGTAATTAGGGTTTCCATTTATTACTATTGATGGAGGATAAGGATTCATGATGATGAAAGTATAAATAAGATGGATCAAAGATCTTGGATGGAAACAGACTAAAGCTCAAATTAGGATTTAGGTCAAGCTCAGATCGGGATTGGATTAAAGCTCATATTAGGATGATTGGATGAAAGCTAAAATTTAGATGATTGGATGATGTGATGGGATTGATTTTGATGATTGGATTTGATTATTAAAGGATGATTACAACACTGAATCTACTTTGAGATGGAAGTAGATTGATTGGTGATTAGATAAGGATGTGATTAGATTGGATCAGATAAGATCGATTGATGAAATGATCGATAAGATCAAATGATGGATCAGATAAGATGATGAAAGAGATTGTAAACCCCATTCAAAGATTACTTAGGATTCTGATTGATCAGATTAAAGGATAGATAGATGATTGTGGCACCGAATCCACCTTGAGATTGAAAGTGGATTGATTGGACTGACGATGATGATTGATTGAATCAGGAAAAATGACAATCCTAAGTAGATGTTTTTGATGATGATCAAATTCAAACACCTAGGTTAATTTGGATAATAACCTGAAATGAAGTTTAGAGGATTTGTATTGAGAAAATGATTAGGGATGTATAACCTAGAGATGCTTCTAGATGATGTACCTATATGATTTAGATGATGAACGAATGACCTTGGGAGAATGCGGATGGACCAAAGCTTAGATTGGGATTGGATCAAAGGACATGATCGGATTGATTCTAAACCAAGTTCATGGGTTTTAACTAGAGGATGTAAGATGCTAACAATTAGATTTTTCCAGATTTGGCAGTTTTCAAAAATTGTCAAATTTTGCCATTTTAGGTAACTACACAGGCATATCTTTGAGAGTCTATTTTTTTCCCAAAAACTTCCTAAAAATAAGGTGGGATGAATTTCCAACTAACATCCTATGTTTGAGACATGCCTTCTCGAAGTTATTAACGAAAATGATTTTTCAAAAGGGAAAAAAAATAGTAAATCACAATTTTGAGGTCAAGATGAAAGTTTGAAGCACCGAAAATGTGCCAAAATCACCCGTAGGAATTTGAAGGCACCTCATAATGCAACCACCCAAAAAATTTCAGCCCAAATAAATACTCGAGTCAAAAGTTATGGCCTCTAGAAGTTTTTGCATAAAAATAAAAACCCCTAAAACGAAGTCTAGATGATTGGAATGGATGATTTGATGATAGATATCTAGAATCTAATGATGTTATAAGAAGCACCTATGTGGTTTGGTCAATGATATGATGACATATGGAAAAGTGTTGATGATGGGAAAATGGGTACTTGAAATGACTGAACAAAGGGTGAAAATAGTTGTTTGGAGGGCAGGTTCACCCAAATTAGGGAAAGTACGCCCCTTTAGAGGGTAGGTACGCCCCTCTATAGGGGAGGTATGCCCCTTTTGAGGGCAGGTACTCCCAAGGATATTTAGTGAAAGATAGGTGGGGAATGAATGCTCAAAACAAGTGGATGGGTGCTCAGATCAAGGAGACGATTGCTCGGATCCAGGGGATGAATACTCAAAATGAGGAGATGAATTTTTGGGATGGGGAATGGATGCTCGGAACGTGGAGACAAAGACTCAAAACGAGGAGGTGGATGATTGAATTGAGGAGACGAGCATTCAAAACGAGTGAACGGGTGATAGAAATGACTAAATGAAGGGTGAAAATGATTGTTTGGAGGGCAAGTATGCCCCTTTAGAGGGTAGGTATGCCCAAGGATAGGTCAAGTTCACCTGTTGGTGAAAGATAGGTAGAAGACGGGTGATCGACTTAGGTAAATAGGTACTCTAAACGAAGGGATGATTGCTTGGATCAAGGAGATGAAGGCTTGGGATAGGGAATGGATATTTGGAATGGAGAGATGAATGCTCAGAATGGGAAAATGAGTACTGGGAACAAGCAAACGGGTGCTTGAAATGGGCAAACGGGCTTGAACTGGCTGAATAGATGATGAAAAAGGTTGTTTGGAGGGCAGGTTCACCCAAGTTAGGGAAGGTACGCCCCTTTAGAGGGCAGGTATGCCCAACTTAAGGGAAAGTTCACCCAAGGATAAGGGAAATTTTGCCTGTTTATTGAAAAATAGGCAGAAACAGATGCTCAGATCAAGTAAACAAGCGCTCAGAATGATGGGGTGACTACTATGAATGAGGGGATGATTATTCAATATGATGAAAGGATGTTCAAAATGGAGGGACGATTACTTGGAACGGGCAAAGGAGTATTCAGAATGTGCAAACGGGTTCTCAAAATGGGTGAACGGGTGCGCGAAATGGTTGAACATAAGGTGAAAAAGGCTATTTGGAGGGAAGGTATGCCCCTCTGCAGGGAAAGTACGCCCCTCTATAGGGAAAGTACGCCCCTCTGTAGGGTAGGTTCACCCCTCTATGGGGTAGGTTTTCCCCTCTGGAGGGCAGGTACGCCCCTCTATGGGGCAGGTTCGCCCAAAGACAGGGCAGGTTCACCCAACCTAAGAAACAAGCTGTTTGACTAAACAAAAGGAAAAAATGACTATTTGGAGGGTAGGTACTCCCATCTATAGGGAAAGTATGCCCCTCTGCAGGGTAGGTTCACCCCTCTGTAGGGAAGGTTCACCTATTTAGTGAAAACTTTGACAATTTTGACAAAAACAAGCTGAGGAATGACTGAGATAGAGGGCAGGTTCGCCCCTCTGTACCAAAACTGAACTTGAATTAGGTGAAAATAGTTATGGAAAAGGACCCAAAATACTGTACACAACAAGTAGAAAGCAAAGGCTGACTTGACTCAACAGTAATGCATTGGTTTCACACAAAGAAAATCGTTCAAGCAACACAATCTTAAGATTATTAGTAAAAGGGTATGTCCAACACTGTTCTTAATCTAGGATGAACAAGGTGTCTAGTGAGTCCTTGATATAATATCGGTATGTGAGGCACAATCGTGAACACCATCCCATCTACAAGCATGAGTTGGGAACCCCAATGAGATACTGAAGGGCTCAGACCAACTCTTCACGTTTATCTAGGTATTACCATAGCTTCAATGCTTTGCTAGACATGACGTGACTAGATTGAGGTATAGCTTTCACTCTCCCCCCTTTTTATACCCCACCGGTACGCATGGTTGGGATTGTCCCTTGAGGTGATGAAATCCCAAAGAAGGTCCAACTAGAAAGAGAGCACCAATCATTTTTGGCTACACCCCAGGCTCACATGAAGTGCAAGGGGAAAGTGTGAATGAAGTAGTGCCCACTTGGGTGACATAATGGACTTACAGACATGGAAAAAAATAGATCTTACTCCCCCTAATTAAACTATGTGCCTAGATTAATCCATGAAAATGAGAAGGAAAACAATAAACAAACTAGATAAACGGATCATCCTGCAAGAAAAACATTAGTTGTTTTGTTCTTCGTTCTTCATCAATCGTTAATTAAGCTACATGAATGTTATCAAAAACATAATCATAGTCACAAAAATATGCTATTAGGGGGTTAGAATCTGAAAACAATGAAAACAAAAGTCAAAACGAATCTTAAATGACTATTTTTACCTCACAAAAGGCTCTGTCTGGGCAAGTTCACCACTGTCTAGGGCAGGATTGCCCCTCTGCAGGGGCAGGTTCACCCCTCTAGGGAAGGTACACCCATCTAGGGTAGGTACGCCCCTTGGCAAGGGTAGGTACGCCCCTTGGAAAGGGTAGGTATGCCCCTTGGCAAGGGTAGGTACACCCCTTGGCAAGGGTAGGTTTGCCCCTCTCTAGAAGACAGTTAGAAAACAACCTAAAAAAGAGCTAAAAATAGTAGTTTTACCTTGCAAAAAGCTTTTTTTAGGGCAGGTTCGCCCCTCCCCAAGGTAGGTTTTCCCCTCTGTAGGGGAAACTTTACCCCTCTAGGGTAGGTACGCCCCTTTGCAAGGGTAGGTTTTCCCCTCTACAAAAAAAATAGTTAGAAAATAGCTTGAAAGTAAACTAAAAACAACAGTTTTACCTCTGTCAAGGGAAGGTACGCCCTTTTGGGAGGGAAGGTACACCCCTCATGGGTAGGTACGCCCCTCTATAGGGGAAAGTATGCCCCTCTATAGAAAATAGTGGGTGGGGTCACCTATCTGCAACATGAACCTCCAAAACTTAAACAACAGAAAACATGAAAGATAGGGACCCGTTTGTGGGTCCCACCAGGCATGCTAGAAATGTGAAAAAGTGATCTTAGTCTACTCTAAAAAAGATACAAAATGAGATGTGAAAATAAATGAAAATAACACTAACACCTCACTATTAGCCTAGTTGAATTCAAAACAAAATAAAGATGAAAAGAGCAGATTTTACCTTGTCTTGAATTGATCTTTGGTTGGCCCTTGATAGTTGATTGTGTGTGCTTCTTTTTATGGAAAGGTGGATGAAAATGGGTTCAAAATGATCTATGTGAGATGAGGATTAAAATGGGCTATGTGGGTAGTTGAGTTGATGAACAAGATAGATGCAATGAGAGCATGAAGATGAGCAACAATGGTGGATATGCAAGAGTTTGAGCTTGAGAAAAATGGTTGAATGTTGAATGATTTTTGTTGTGAATGCATAATGAATTTAGAATTAAAGAAAAATCCTTCATTTTATGGAGAGAAACCCTAGGGAAATGGACGGTTGAGATCTTGCCACCATGGGAAAGATAGATAAGGACACATGAGGTGGAAGATGATATGTGATGGGAAGGTACTTGTAAGTACCTTGGAATAAGGATGATGTGACCTCTCAATGATCACATGGGGAAGAGGAGAATCTTGGATAAATAAAAGTGAATTTAAAATTCACATGATTGGGGATATCTTAAAGATAAGACAAGTTTCCCAAAAAGAGAGGTGAGAAGTACCTTGGATAAGACAAGGTACTTAAAAAGGTAAGTACTTACCCACATGTGACTGATGTGATAAGTCAAAGGTTCTAGAAGACCTTGGCACATGTGATTGATCTGACAAGTCAAAGGTTCTAGAAGACCTTGGCACATGTGATTGATGTGACAAGTCAAAGGTTCTAGAAAACCTTGGCACATGTGATTGATGTGACAAGTCAAAGGTTCTAGAAATTTGCATGGGAATAAGGAGAGTCTTGGAAGGATGAAAAGGGAGAGTTGACCAAGATGCTAATTTGATTAGCTAATCAGTGATTAGAAGATAATTAGGGGTTAATTCAAATATTAGAAGCCAACTTGCAAATGTTGGAGGATGTTACACATCCTAATAAAAGATTAGACATGTGCACATCCCTAATGATGAGATTGGGAGATTGATTAGGATTAAGAAAAATGATGTGACATGTGAGGAATTAAATAAATGTAAAGGGGTAAGGTATTTAATTGTTAACTAAATACCTTAGGGATTTAGGAGAATTAAGGGTATTAATTAGATAATAGAAATATTACCCAATTAATGAGAATAAGGGGGTGTTTAGACAAAAAGGGACTTAGGTATCTACAATAACCAAACATATAATCAACAACATTATTATTTTATTCTATTCCAACCATAACGAGGAAATGAAACCCATAAAATACAACCTTTTGAATAGCACATTCTGCAAAATGAAGCAATATAGCTTAAGCAACAAAACTGTAATCATCAATTCCCAATTGAAGCTAACAAAAAGTGTATAGGATTGGCTATTTTATTCCATTGCAACAATAACCACAAACTAGAAGCCGTAAATCAAACTATTTTAAGATATATTGTATAAAAGAAGCTATAATAGTGCAAGGTAGACAAGAACAATTGACAAAAACTGTATAATGGACACAATAATTTTGTTGGATCATAAGAGAGATCATGTCATAATATAGCCTTTGCAACAACACCTTCTCAAGAATGAAACAATATAGGTTACGTAAGATAAGAATAATGAGCAATTCCCAATGGAACCTAACACAAAGTGGATTAACATTAACTATTTTATTCCATCACAACCATATCCTGAAACATATGAATTATGTTTGAATCTTATGTTAGAAACATAGAGATCTGTACATAAGATATATAAATGAAAACACAAAAAAATGAGTGTTGGTTTCCACCCTTCCATATTGGGTCATGCAGCCTCATGGACTGTCACCAAACCCTCGAGCAAGAATATATGTTGTCCACCACTATGATCAGGGGTGGAATGAATTTTTCTTATCACAATCAACATAGAGTATATTAGGATCTAACTGTCTATTTGACCATTGCAACTAATTTTGTAATTACTTCATCAAATTTTCCATTATAGATGGAGTATGGTCTAGAAAAATAACAAAAAAATGTGAAGTTTAGTGTGGTGAACATTTGTATTTGATAGAGAATATGTAAATCAGTAGATTTAAAGAGCTCTATAATATATAGTACAAAATATACAATACACATGTAATGCAAGGCATCAAATAAGTAAAATTTAAGCATACTTGTCCATGCGCTACATTTGAGTACCTGTAGACAAGAAAACGAGGGCTGATGTGCCACAAAGATCAATGGTAGAAGCAATGTTTTGGCCACTAATGACTATAAATAAAATCATTGGAATCTTCATTATGGCTCGAGTATGATCTGGAAGAATAACAAAAAAGTGTGAATATTAGTGCAGTGGTCATCTCTAATTCATAGACAACATGTAAACCAGGAGATATCAAAGTTGATTATTTTATAACACAATTTTCTATGTACTTGTAATGTGAGGAATGAAGTAAACAAAACTTAGAAATACTTGGTG
>VDFB02196277.1:0-34710 GCA_007258455.2 Sequoia sempervirens | reverse complement strand
GTCATGTGAAGTAATTGAGGAGAAAAGAGTCAAAACCTAAGGGGGGAAAGTGCTAAGAGAAAGTTGTGTTGATGGTGTTTTTCACATCATGTGCTTCCATTAATGCCAAAGGGGTAGATTGTTGGACATTGCTGATATGTGGTTGTCATTGATGTCAACACTATTGGCATTATTGTCTTTAAGGTTGTATATGTCACGGATATTGAGAAAATTGTAATAAAATAAGTTGCAGGTTGTCAGTGATTCAATGAAGTTCAACTTGTTAGCTAGTTCAGTACATTGATGATAAGTGGTTATGGATTAACAGATTTTTTGTCGATTATATCTTGTTTATCCATGTTAAGTTTCAAAGATTTCATGAAGATTTGATCGAGTTATGAGTATTTGTGTTATGTCAGTTATTTTGTTGCTTCAATTGGTGTTCCTGAAAGAAGATGTTATGATTCTAGTAAGTTGAGTTGTTGTGGATGCTTCTATGGTGATTCATGATGCTTGCGGATGTTTCTACATTGTGCTCTATTTGTGTTATAAATCCGCATTGATTGTTGTGCTCGCAATTGGTGATTTTCTTCTTTGTGTTCATGTTTTTTATTATCATGGACGACAAGGTGATTGTAGCATGTTGTGGATCTTCGAGAAATAATTTTTGAAGGCGTTTCATGTTCAAGGATGTTGTTTTGGGTCTTCACTATGTTTTGGCCAACTTTGGTTGATTCACATTTATAATTGTTTATGGATTGAGCTGACGGTTTGTACATATTTTATATTTTGTTGAAGCCGACATGGAGATTATGTTATTCTTGGTTGTAGATATATATGTTTGATTGTTTTACCATTTGAAGGTGTGTGTGTGAGTGGTGTGTGAGATGTGCAAGTCCTTTGTGCGAATAATGTTCAAATCTTTCGAAGGTAGAAGTGAAGTGCGAAGAAGAGTGAGTAGAGTTTATGTGCTTAACTGAAACTATAATGAAGCATTAGCAGATGATATTTTATCAGTTCAAAATATTGTGGATGTAATCTGAATGTTTCTCTAAAATAGTGTGTCTTCCTTTGGGCAGTAATCCTTTTTGTATTTGAGCAGTGAGCTCTAGGCAGTGTGCCTGAATGCATGTGCATTCCCCATTTTCTTTTATACTTTTAACAGGGTATAATCTTGTAGATTAACCTCCACCGTGGTTTTTTCCCTAGTAGGGTTTCCACGTAAAAAATCTTGGTGTTATGTGTGTTTCTGATGTGGTGATGGTTTATGCTCTCATGTTTATTTATCAAATCTGAGAATAAGTTAAATAATTATAATTTATGTGACAACTAATTCACCACCCTCTCAGTTGTCTACCCTTGTGTTGCCAACAGTTTCTTGTATTTAAAAGAGATGAACCTTATATAAATATGTGTTCAAAGTTGAAAATAAAGTATCTTATTCCAAGTATGATGATTTTCTTATGTAAATGAGGATTTGACACCTTATTTAGAGTCAACTATGAGGATTTGATGTATTTATCAAGTGTAGGAGGCATGTAGTATGGATTGAAACCTTTAATGATTCTCCATTAAACTTACCAAATGAACTTGAAGGTTCTTGGTAAAAGGAACTTCATATTATTGCTTCACCTACCTCTCATTGTGGGTCTAAGGGGTTGCACTCATGTTTTGAGAATACCCTTGAATTTATGTGGCCAAATGAGTATTTTTTAATGGTGTGTACTTATTTTCCATATGTATTGATACTCTCCTAAGAAATGTGGCATAGGTTGCATGGCTCCACATGGTTGGGAGGTAGGATTTATACCATTTTCTTATAGCTTGGAATTATAGGGTCTTTGAAGAACCTTCTTCTCTTTGTTTTGAATATTGTATGAGAAAAGTTGTTTTATGTATTTTATGACTTGTAAAATTAATTTTACACTACTCCTAAAGTAGAAAAAATGAGATATCCTAAACCTCCTAAAAGAAATTGAATCATTGCACACATTTTAATGTGAACATCCATAAACAGAAAGATAAAGAGTTCCACTCATAGCCAAATTTTAGATAAAAATGAGATTAGATGTAGTTGGGACCATTGTGCTGTATGGTGTATCTCTAGTATTTTCTATATTTCATTTCCTAGTTTATAACTTGATGTTATTTTGTATAAAATTTAGTCAATTTTTTCTTAGTGGAATGTTGAAGAAAATTGGTCAGAGCCTTAGTATACCCATTATAGATTTCCAAGGATAATTAGGTTGCATGACAAATCACCTGATAGTTGTTGATGAAGAGTGCACTATGTTTCAATTTGGGAAGATATTTATTCAAATGTGGGATTATAGACAAGGCATATGTAACATTTTAAATTTCCTCAGGGAAATGTGTTTGAAATGTGGAGGCAATATAGTTGGGTTTTCCCAATACTTAAGGGGAAAAATTATAAACTTGGTGATGGTTATTATTCATAGAATTTATAAGATATTTCAAGACTTCTACTTGTGTTGTAAGAGATTTTATTTAATTTGTTATTTCTCTAAAAAGGAAAGAGGTGTCCATTGATTCTATAAGTTAGAATATAGCCTAGTATACCCCCTTTATATATGTTAAAAATATTTTTATAAGATAAGATTATAGGATCCACTTTCTTAGTGTTAATTTTTTTGTATAATGATAAACCATGCTTGCTAATTCTCTCAATAAAAGTCTTAGGTTAGTGCTTATAGGCTCATTTTAGCTTGGACTACAATAGAAAATGAGGTTCGTATTTGAGCCTTTAAGAAATTATTGCTTGGAACTATTTGGTCCTGAGGACGTTTCTAAGAGTAGCAACTATTTTTCTCATTAATAGAAATCTTGTTGAGGAGAGTTTGACTTCAAACCACTTTTACAATGAGAACATAGGATACATCTATTGCCAACTTTATGTTACAATTTAAGTCTACAAATCTGGATTCATTATTGGTTGATGAATTTGTTAGGCCCTTAGGGGTTCCAAGAAGGTGTTTGAGATATACTTGTCTTCAGTTCAAATTTTGTCTAGTATGTTGAACTAGTTTTTTTAGAGACTAGTATACCCATTACATAGTTGTAAGGATAATAGGGTTGTGTGATAGAGAAAGTGATAGTTTTGGGTAAGGAGCATGTTATTTTTCAAATTGGGAAAACAAGTATCCAAATGTAGAAGTATAGACAAGGCACATGAACTATTTGAAAAAATTCCTTGAAGAAATGAGTGTAAAATGTGGAGGCACAAAGGAAACACCTAATTTTTTTGACAAATCCCTAAATGAAATATAGTTTCATTGAATTCCATAGAATTGTAAGATATGCAATAAATGATGCCTTTATTTATTGATTTAGTTTTTATGGAATGCCATGGTCTACTTCTAAGTCGTTGTTACAAGTTAACTTGTGAAATTTTTATTATGCATGAAAAGTGGGGTGAAACATTCAACACGCTTGTGACATTAAGCCTAAGGAGGGGAAAATCTTTCTAGCAACCATGATATAAATTTTGTCTAAATGCTTGTTTAGTTGTGAGAAGGGACAAACTATACTTCAAATCCATGATGCTTGTAATTTTAATTTTTGTAATACAACATTTGGTTTGTCCATTGGATTTTATTATTTGATATTTTCACTATTTGGTAAGGAAAGTTCCCATGAATGGATTTGAATTTCTTTGTATTTAACTATGTGTATTTTTATGTTTAATCCTAATACCTCAAGTTGAATTTCTCAATTGTGGAAAGAGGAAATCTGATAGGAGAAAGGATGAATTGAAAGCAAAGAAATTGAATGAAACGAGGAGAAATGGCTTTGGCTAGTAGGATTTAAACAAGGCAATAATGAAATCACCAAGTCAATATTTTCCCTTTTCACCCCTTATGAACTTTTATCCCTACTGTGTGGGTTGTTAGTTGGTAAGAAAATCACTTCTTTTTGTTTAGGAATATTTCTTGTTTCTTTATGAACATATATGGGCAGATTCCTTAGAATTTTTTCTAATCCCAATTATTATTTAATTTTTTAAGCAAAGGAAATTTAAATTATTCGAGAGAGAAATATTTGAGTTCAATAAATTTTAATTTATTTTTAGATTAAGGAGTTTAACTAAAGTGTTTCCTTGACACAATCTTCTAAATGATCATATATATGATAACTCATGAGTCACAGTTTGGGTCCTCCAATGTAGAAAGAGTATATATGATTTGTAATTTATTCTTCAAGATGTATAAAATGTAATATACTTCGTAAATGAGTAAATTCCAACTAGTGGCTTGTAAAAATATAATTTTTTATACATACACATGTACATGAAGTAAGAATTTTAACAAAACAAGTGTTTGACAAAGAAAAACAAATGGTTTTTTAAATTTTGGTTTGAAGTGAAGGACACTATATTTTTATGAAGTAGAGCTTATCCCCTTTATTGCAAATGATTAAAAATTGATTCTTCATGGTCTATCATAGTTTATAACTAACATGAATATGACCTTCCATAGTCATCACCTAGTTCTCATCAATAAGCCAAACCAAACTCATCATTCCCATGATAGTTTAGAGGATACCTACAATGGCATATATATAACTTGTAACATGCATAGGATTTGTAGATGTAAAATAATATTCCCCTATTCTTATAGTCACCTTAATGTGAAGTGTAGAAGTTTGTTGCATGATTGTAAATAGTTTGAACACATAACCTCTCTTGGAATACAATTATGTAATATATAGAAGACACAAGCGACCTCATGAGGTAGTCACACTATTTGACCATTTGTACAACAAATAGGTCTCCAACCAATCAACTTATATTTGTAAGCACAATTCTAGCTTGTGCCAAAATGGGAGCTTTGGAATATGGCATATGTATCCATAAAGGCATAAAGACTAGATGAATGCTTTCAAATTTTGTAGTTGGAAATTCTTTAATAAACATGTATACAAAATGTGGAATCGTAGACAAGGGATGTGAATTATTTGACTTGATGTCTCAAATAAATGTGATCTCAATGAATGCCATGATTATAGGATATACACAAAATGGATTTATTGAAAAGGCTTTCGAAACTTTCAGAAAAATGCAATTGGTATGTGTAAAGCCAATTTTCAAAACCTTTGTCCACATCCTCCCTATCTATGTCAAAACAAGGTATGGACATCCACTAAAGGATAAAGGAATTTTACAAAACTAATGTTTGAGAAGGAAAATCAAATGCTAGTGTTTTAAAATTTGGTTTGAATTGAAGGATACTTTATTTTTATGAACTAGGGCTTATCCCTTTTATAACAACTGATTGTGAAATGATTATTCATGGCCTTTCATAGTTTATAACCGAGATGACCTTTCCCTTCTTTGGTTTCTATTTGTTATTGTATTACAAGGCCTTTCCCAAGTATTGGATTTAACATATTTATGCATTTATAATTTCAATGCCACTAAAGGCATAGTGCTTTCAATCCATTAATAACATATATTTTTAGAGTCAATATAGGAAAAATGCTTCAAAATCATAGGGACATAATCCTTATGTTAATGAAGGACTTAGGAATATAACATAGGTCGATGGTTATCATTTTACAAATAACCACAAACTAAATTTACATACATTATTTTAATAAACATATATACAATAGGGGAAAAAAAAAAGAGTTTAATGGAATCATTCAATGATACAAACTTAACTATAAATCATTTGTAAACTATTACATATTCATATCACTTCATCCATTGAATTCTTATTCCTTGCATTCAAAGATTATTAACTGACATGAATATGAAATGATTCAATGATTCAAACTCACCTATAAATTAGTGTTGTTGCAAACAAGTCAAATCTCTGTAGATTGTTACCCCGTTGAATATTGATGAAAAATAATCACATGCAAGGGAAGCAAGAATAGATTTTTGTTTCATTATCTTATGCATGGGAGTAATCATGAATTTGGGTTGGCTTATACATGGAAAATAGTGATTGATTGCTAACTATAATCATTTATAAGCTATTACATATTCATATCACTTCTCCATTGAATTCTTATTCCATACATTCAAAGATTATTGCCTAATATAAATATGAAATGATTCAATGATTAAAATTTACCTATAAATTAGTGTTGTTGCAAATGAGTTGAACCACTATAGACCGTTACCCCTTTGAACATTGATGAGAAATGATCATATGTAAGGGAAGTGAGAATATAATTTTGTTTGATTATCTTATGCATGTGAACAATGAATTTGGTTTGGCTTATATATGGGTATTAGTATCTAATTGCTAACTGAAACAATTAATGATGATTACTTGAGGGAATGAAACTGAGCATTGGTAAAACAGACAGGTTAAACAAGCCCCACATGGACTACCTAAGCAATCAAAGCTTAAAGCATGTGAGATAAGCCCAATATTTACCTCTACCTTCACACTTCAATCAAACATTACATGCACATATCCAACACAAAAAATAGCCAAATTGAAAGGTGAAGTCACTCACTGTTATAAGATTTACATTTAATAAACATTTTTCAATAAATCAATTATTTAAAAATACTATAACATACAATTTAACTACTCGACTAACACAACATTTATAATGAGAATAATAAAATTAAAACGCTAAAACATATTTAGGGGAAGAGTACCGATAGCCGTTATAGCTAACTTCCCACACCCTAAGCTCTTAAATGGTATGTCAAATTTCAACATGTTTTTTGGGTTTCTTTGTATGCAACTTAAGAGCTTATAACACTATTGTTTTGGCTTCTAGGTAGTTACCATGAACAAGGGAAGATTCATTATATACACAAAGGTGAAAAAGTGGTCATTTCAAAGTGATGTCCAATACATATTCTCTGTTGCCCCAATAACCACTTTGACCACCACAAAATTTGCACAATTGATCCGATACATATGCATAAATGCCCTAGTAATTATGCACTATTGGTACCAATAAAGTCACACAACTCCTCCAATTAAGTACTTTTTTTTGTAACTATGAATTTTTTTTAGTATGTTTTTAATTAACGTGTATCAATGAACATTTATTGTGACATGGAAGATAACTAAGACCTTTCTCCTATATATAAAATAATACACATGTATATATATATGAAAAATCTAAATATCAATACATTAAATCTACAATTATATATATATACAAACACTTTAGGCCTTACAAGAGATCACTAAGGCTAGGGTCCCATGAGGGTCTTTAAGATCTATTTTCAAAGAGCAGAAAAAGTATGACAAAAAAACTCATGAGAAATCTGGAAAGGTCATTTCTGCGTACGGAATAAAGCATATTTAGAGCAGTCCAGATACATTAAATCTTATTAAAAAGGTCCAGTTCATTGAATCTTCGCTATCATTTACGCAATGAAGGATGTCATCATAGATTAGGTATTACATTAAAAAATAATTTTGTACATATTGTATATAATTGTTTGAGAGACAAGATGGACTAAACATTAATACTTTATATTCGATGCAATCTTTTACACTCCTTTAAAATAATTTCTTCAATTTTTCTTATGCAACAATCTTAACTCTTAAAAGACAAGGATTTTTCCATTGTACATTTTTGCATTACATTCATAAATTTATTTGAGTTTTTTTATTACTTTGAAGAATTAAAAAGATAATAATATATTATAAAGAATGTGGACATTAAAAAGATACATTTTCAAAGTTTATGTAAGATCAAGTTCAAAATAAAAGGTGAAAATGGTGTAAATATGTTTAAAACTTGGATCTTAATAAACATAAAAATTCAATAAGTGACGAGAGCAAGACTAGTAGGAAGTGGATCACAATCATTGGTTTACCCCAAACATTGGCAAGGATAAAACCATAAATAGGCTCCTAGTAAGTGAGAGCACCCTCTACCCTAGTCTTCTTTGCAAATTGTTAAGCAAGGGAACTTGCTAGAATTTGGCCAACTCCAAGCAAATATGGGAATTGGTCAACTCCAAGCAATGGAAATCGCTAGAATTTGGTCAACTAGGAGTGCCTTACCCATTGAAAGAGGCAACAAACAATTGATAAGGCTAAGACCACTCATAGGCTTTGGGAGCGCAAGAGACTTGCAATTGAGAGCCTTGATACTAGGATCCTTGATCTCTTCTAGGGGCCATAAGAAGAAGTCAATTGTGTAGAGTACTAACCGGTTGAGGAATAGGACCCTTCCAAGTGAAGTGGTCGAGTGCAAAGGCAAGGAACTGACACTGCCAGTGAAGAAGGCCAAGAAGAAGGAGAAGAGCCACAGGGCCCGCCTGGGTAAATATAATTCTCCTATCATGCTTTCAAACTCTCCTTCAAATGTTGAAGTTGATACCGACTCAGACTAGGGCTAGTACCTTTTTTCCCTGGTGCCATATGGGAGCTCTGATGACGATGTACTGGTAATCCCTCCAATTGCATTGAAGACAAGGAGTGGTTAGGCATTTTTGGATGTCGACGACTCTGAATAAGGTCACCTCATATTTTTAGTTTTTTATGACACCATGGTCTTTGCATAGGAGGTATTTGTTTTCATATGTCTGTGGTTTGTCTTTTGTTTTCTAATGCTAATGTGGAAGGTCTTCAAGAAGATATGAATGGATTTTTTTGTTCCAAACAATGAATGTTGTGACAACGGCTAATATCCTACACATGTTTTTTGCCTTTTGTCCTCCCTTGTGCACAAATGGTTGCTTATGAAACTGCCTAGGGAGTTCTTTGAGGAGTTAGTAAAAATTAGGTTTTTGAAATGAACTCAAATGAAAGTGAATTGTAATTCAGCTAGGTGCTTGTTGCTCCCTTGTTTATATATAGGGGATTTCATGGCTAAAAAAGAAGAGAGTTCAGAATTTTAGGTCTAGACATGGTTACAGTAAATATTATGCTCTAAAAGTAGAATATAATGTAAATAAATACTCTAGTAGATATATCAGAAGCAAGTTTAAGATGAAAGTTATATTGTATATGAATCTTAAATATGGTTTTACAAAGAAATATCATAAATGAAGAAGAATTTTAGTTTCAAAATGTTGCTCTCCTATGTGTTTTCTTTCAAGTTATGAATGAAGTTGTCAATGACAGTCTCATTTTTCTTTTTTTCGTTTGCATAGAAATGAATGAATTTGTTTTATGCTTCAGTTCAATGAACTGATTAAATGCTAAAATGAGCTCATTAGTTTGTAAGAAAAGGATATAGGATTTAGTAAGGAAGTGATATTTTGCAGACAGAGTGAGTTAAATGTTACAAAGTAGCATTCTAATGGTCCATTTATTTCTAAAATTCAATCAAAATTGTATTACTGATTGATTACCGGTTGTAACTCTTTTCTTCCTTAGATAAAGTAATGATTGTTTTACTAGTTTGTCTTGTAGTCAGTTGAACCAGTATTGAATTGGGCCTAAGATTCAAGATGAATAATGATTCACAAAATAATTTAAACTACATTGTCGCAATTCTAAGAATGAAAGCACACTCCTTGAAATAAGTAACACTTCTATCTGAGGTTTGTCAAGCCTTTGATAAGGTGATTTTCATGAAATAGTGCATTTGTGTGAAGAAATACTCTAGACCAAGCATGAAATATTATGAGTATGTGTGGGATTATCCTCCCTGGGTCTCACAGACACTACAACAAATCCTTGCGATTTGCTTCATTTTTTGCTCCGTTTTTTGCTTCCACCCACTGTTTTGATGAATTTTTTGCCAATTTTTTAAAAATGTCAGCGCTATTTATCGAGATGGTGCTATTTTTGGCGTTTATTTACGCGGATCAGGACAAGTTGTCACTAATTTTTGTGCTACTTTGTGCTGACATTAGCACCACCTTTAGCGCCGATATTGCCTTCAAGAGTGGCACCACCGTTAGCGCCACATTTGGCTTTGTTTTTAGCTTCAAGTTTAGCACTACTTTTTAGCTTTGAGTTTAGCTTCGGGTTTAGTGTCGGTTTGGACAGCCCTATGTCAAAGAGACTTATTTATATGTCTTATCGACAATGTAAAATAGTGAAATTCCAACGAGATATGGGCGTATCGAGGAGAGAATCACTTACATCACATCGATGAGGTATATCTACAAGTGCTTGGCGGAACACAACTCTTGGATATAACAAAGTAATGTTGATGAGAAATTGAGATATCAGTAACACTAATAAGATTGTCTCATCGACACTCCTCAAGTAATGATCAAAATCATACACCGCTATATCGCTGACAAGGTGAGCAACATATGTGGTAGAGGGTATACATCGCAACCTCACAGCAAGAAGCCTTAAGCAAGGCAGTAGTGCAGTAAACAACAGAAGAGAAGAGAAAAACACCGCCAACCGCAACAATAATCATGAGTCTCCCTGAAAGCACATGTTTGCTTTGTCAAGGGAAATGTATGGTGAATACCCTATGTCTTATAGATAAGTGTGCAATTGAAATAAGACGTAACTGATTAAATTTGATTTTCTACTGTATAATTGTTTTATATGTGGAGGCTGCAGTAGCTTATCATGGATTAGTTTTGGCTAACAAACAAGGTTTTTCTAAACTATGGCTAGAGGGGGACTCTCTTAATGTGATTAATTGTCTCATGATGAAATTTCCTCCTTCATGGACAATTGCCAATTTTATTAATGACTCGATATCTATTATTAACTCTTTTGAGGAGATCAAAATCACACATGTTTTTTGTGAAGCGAACATGGGAGTGGCTAAGAGATCTAAGTAGGATTCTTTGAATAACTACCTCTTAATCTGAAGTGTATTTCTAATGATGACCAACTGGCTTGTTTCTAGGCAAGATGTTCTCGGGGAAAGGTTTTTCATGTTAACCCTTTGCTCTTTCAGTTTCATTATTCTTTCCTTGGTTTCCGTAGAAGGATGGACTGGTAGTTTTGGCAGGGTTACTTGGAATGATAAGCCCACACGTATTTGTGGGTGTTTGTTGTATTGTTTTGAGTAGCGCCTGGTTCATTTTAATTTTTCATTTCTTCCAAGTGTTCTTGAGTTTTTGTTTGTTTCCTGTCACTATGGGTGGTGACCGTTGCAGAATTGAGCTGAGTTCCTGTGAAGAGTTTCAAAAAAATGCTATTGTATGAGAGCACTTGGAATTGGGGGGGGGTTACTCAATTTATGCAAAGAATTCAAGGCGGAGACCCTGATGTAATAGATTTCTTTGTGAAAGGATGGAATGGGAGGTCTCTGCATTACCAGGGCATTGAGTTTTGAATTGAAGAGGATTTTATTGTAGAGGTAACTAGTCTTTCAATTGTTGGAAGAAAGTTTTTCAGAGACAGGGGAGTGGCTAAGAAGGCTTTTACAAATTTCTTTAAGCATGACGAGAGGAAGAAGGTTAAGGAAATTGGAAGTGGAGGTTATGTTAGGAAGTCCCTGAAGCCACTTTGGAGGGACCTCGTGTTGGCCATTATGGACTACTTCACCCTTGAAGGTAGATTCTCTGTTGTTTACACTCACCATCTAATGCTCTTACGTCATTTTAGGCATAATGTTTTGGTCTCATTTCCTTTTTACCTATTACATTCTATGGAGAAGAGTATTGAAGACCATAGAAAGAACCCTAAGAAGGTGGTTCTTCATCAAGGGCTTATGTGTTTGATTTTTTCTTATATCAAGCTAAAGTTGATCTTTGTCTCCCCTAAAACTCTTCGTAAGAAGGAAGTTAAAAATTATGGGTATGAAACAGGGGACTCTATCAGTGAATGGGTCTGGTAGTTCAGAGGAGGAAGAGTCAGAACATGAGGATATGTCTATTGATGAAGGAGGCTCTGAGGAAAGGGATGAGGAATTGGAAGAATGGGATAAGGGCTATGAGATTGATGTGGAGTTGCAGGAGACTACAGCTAATTCTGTTAGAAAATATTAATAGGGGAAAACCAAAGGCATGAAGAAAGTTAAACCTTCCACGAAAAGGAAAATTGAGGTGGTTTCCCCTGGTTCAAATGTGAATCCCATGTTGTCTTATAGAAAAGAGGGTTTGAAGGGTTGTCATCCTATGGGTGATGAGGGTTTGAAGGGTTGTCATCTTGTGGGTGATGTGGATCCTTCAAATTTTGATTGTGTTTAGAATGCTTCATTGGGGAACCTTGTTCCTGGTAAGGATGATCTTCTAGAGAGCTCCCCAATACAAGGGCTCAAGGTGATGGTTAATTTGGGTGGTCAATTGAGTGGCCCTGCTAATATGGGAAACTCTATGATGGAGGTGAAGCCTAATGAGACTAGCTTCGTGGATATGCAGGGGATTGGTGTGGTTAATTGTTCTTAGGATTTTTCTACTGTGGAGAAGGAAATGAAGAAGGAATGTCTGGAGGCGCTAGCTGATTTGGAGAATCTACCAAATAAAGAGAGGATAAAGGTGGATGTTGTGGATGTCGAGGATTCCCCAACCGAAGAAGAGGATGAACAAAATAGGGATTGTTCTGATCCCCCTATTGACTTGGAGCAGAAGGGTCAGCCTACAGTTAATTGGGATGAAATTGACATGAATATGTTTTATAGAATGGCCAAAGATGGGACGAGAAATCTGTTTTCCCTGGTTAAGTGGTTATTTTCTAAGGTTAAGGAGCTCAATCTTCAGATGAAAAATTGGCAGGATGTTTGTGTTGCTATGCTAAGAGGTAACCAAAAGGAGTGGGAAATAAAAGGCAAAGTGAAATCAATGCATATTAAGCTTGATAAGCTACTAGCCGATGTTGATCATTTTCGGGTTTCTCATGAGGAAAGAATTTCCTCTTTGGAAGTTATTGTTAATAAAATGTTAGAGGATAGAATGGCAAGTTTGGAGGATAAAATGGGAAAGATGTCGAAGGACTTGAAAACGATGGTCAATATCAACAATAACTCTTTGAAGACCACTGCTATGGGTCTTTCTGTTCTGAATGAGAAAGCGGTGAATTGGATCAGAAAACCACTTAACTTGGGTAATATGGAGGAAAGGATTGAAGAGATTAGTGTCAGCTCTTACCTGGTGGAGAAAGCGAAAGCTTCTACTCCTATGCTGGAGAAGGACATGCAGGCGGGTTCGTGCTTTAGGACGAGGAGCAAGATGAAAAAGAGGGTTGTTGCTGTTGTTGAGGAGCTAGAGGATGTTATTAGTATCCATTAGGAGGTCATCATGGAGAACATGGCCTCGGCTAATGTTTTAGATAATTTGTTGTAGCTGGTGCTTCCTCTTTTTGTTTAGCAAGTTTGCTAATTTTTTTTCTTTTGGATTTGCTGATGGGTTGCTAATGTTCCATCTTATGTCAGCTTCTTGGTTTTTTGGGCTATTGGGCTTAGTGGTTTAATTTCTCTTGCAGCTTGGCATTGTTGTAAAGGGTTTCAGGGCCCCTTCAAAATCTGTTTTTCCTTATCAAAAATTTATTCAATCTGATTTTCTACTAGACAATTGTTTTTTTATGTGCTTTTTACTTTTTGCATGTGGATTACCCTCAAAAAGAGACTACTTATCTTTTCTTAAATGAAGCCTTTACATTTCTTGTTTATGAAAGGAATTTACTGCTTGACAATAGGTTTGTGAACTTTATACAAATTAAGATTGGTGTAAAAGGTCATCCCCACAAATGTTGTTTGGTCTATAATTATAATGGAAAATAAAAAAAGCTTGCTAGGAGAATAAAATAGGTTCTCAATTGTCCACTTGAGTACAACATAATATTACTGAAGCATTTCAAAGTTTAGGCATTTGAGATTCATGGATCTCCTTGGAGGTCACCCACCTAATATAATAATAGTAAATTAGTATGAACCTTTAGTCATAAATTAAAAAGCAATATAATATCTCTATGTCTCTCACACATGAACGTTTCATATAACCACATACCTTGTAAATGCTAACAATCGACTTATGGCATTCCTTAAGTCAATTATGAGATAGGAATCCCCCCTAATTGCTAATGGCATGATATGCTATCAAACACGTTTATGAAAATCAATAACATTCGATTTTCACAGTCCATGATAGTTATGTAAAAATTTGCACACAGTTTATCAAAAAATCTTATTCACATAACATTTATGAAAAGGTCATTAGTAAATTTTTCTCACATAAAAAATATCAAAATAAATTTAATGCTTAATCAATGTTGTCTCGTCTATTTCCACCCACTTTCCTCTCAGTGATTTAGTATTTTTATGCCGTCCACGCCCTCTCTCCATGGCCTCCTCTGTGAATAAAAATGCTGTCACAAAAGCTTTCACCATACTATCGCCGAGAAGGAAGAAGCAACTTGTGGGACAACAGTAAAAACCGCTCTACCACACCGAGTTGATGAAGGAGCTGCAGGACATCGGTGGTCATCACACTACCACCTAGAAGGATGAAGCACTTTGTGGGACCATGGTAAAAACCACTCTACCACATCGAGCTAATGAAGGAGCCACGAGACAACGGTGGTCACAAAAACAAGGTAGGAGTTTGGGCAGGGCAACAATTTGATTTTCCATTACCCAATTCTATATCTTTTCAGCATTTGTAAATCACTTGTTCAATTCTATATCTTTTCCTTTCACGTAAAACAATGTAAATCACTTGTTTGAACACTGCAATTGAAAGCATGCATTTTCTTTGATGCAACTCTTTAATGTTGTAGTGAAAATTTGATAACTATTAGTTTACATTCATTTACTTGTATTTGTAAGCATTCATATACATCTACACACACTCCACATCCATTTCATATAACTATGTTTGGAATTTTTTTGTGAATAAATGGCGAAAGAACAATGTATCCTTATCCACATTTTATAATTCATGCTAGTTTTTGTTAACTGAAAAATAATATAATTGATTTCACATGAATTATCAAAATAACATTCATTCTGATTTTTGTTTATTGCAAAATAATATAATTGATTTCACATGAATTATCAAAATAACTACTTGATAGAAAATAAAGAATTAACATTCATGCTAGTGATGTCAAGAAATATTTCCATTGTTTGGTTAGTGTAATCAAATTGAGGATGAGAACTTTGAGTCACAAGACTATACTAGGAAAAACGTACAATGATAGGTGCTCAATTAGGCGCACTTGGCACAGCCTTAGGCGCCCCAAACTGATTACATTAATGGCCAAAATTCGGTGCTCAAGTTGGTGTTAAGGAAGAAATCAGATGGCAAAGAAGGGAAAAACATTGCGTGAAGGAAGAAATCAGACGAAATAAAAGGGAAAAATGTCGCGCAAAGAGAGCAGGGTGCACGAAGAGAGCACAAAGTCAGGATGCACGAGGAAATCTAGTGAGGAGAGTACGTAGGTATTTGAATTTTCTCATAAGATTATATCAAATTTATTAAACGATATTTAATTTTTTTTTTCTTTGATCGGTGATAATATTTTTATTTCAAAATATACAAAGCTCCAAATAAAAAGTTCTTCCAGCACCATCACATCATGTTTGTTAAAACAAAATAAAAACCTACAGATCAAAAATCCCTACCACAACCGCCTGAAAACTATCCAACTAACTACTACCCAAACACTAGTTACTTACAGTATCAAGACCAAAAACAGGGCTTAACCCCTTAAACTTATACATCAATATCTAGCTTAAACACAGTAAACTAGTTTATGCAAATGTTCCAGAAGCACTGCCCAGATGCAATGGCACATTTCTACGAGCGACTTCACCTTCTTTCTCGGACATAAACTCTTCTTCTCACACAACTCCTCTCTGGCGATGGCTTTAAGCCCCGCTATTATCTCCTCAGTCTCCATTAATTCGACACATAATTTCAAAGCTTCCCACCCCCATTTTGCACCCTCTCTTCACACGGCTTTGGTTCTTTCTTCTAACCACCTAATGAAAGGGAAATTTATCTCTACTACTTCTGGGTCCACACCTTCCATGCCTTCACTTACAAAGCCTTTTCCTGGTTTAGCCCTTTCTAGGATACTTTCCATGTTGACTAAGAAATTCCTATGCACCAATGCTTTCATCACTTTCCTTACAATCTCCACCGAATCTCCAAAGTCCAATCCCCACACCATGATTAGAGAGTATATATCCATATTAGTTCGATATATGTGCTTTGAATCTTTGAAGCCATTACCCAGAATGATTTGCATAGATTGCGCCACCTTCACATCCTTTTACAAGAACAAGCCACGCAGTCTCTTCATCGTCACTTTGCCATCAAAAGGATCCAATTTCCTCCTCGCTTTTAGAGTCAAGTTGGCCTCCATTTCTTCTCTGGTATGTTAGCCACCAAACTACTTCACATCGTTGTCCTAACACTCTCCTTACTCTCGTAAACAAAGAAGCATCGAAGGAAATGCAACAAAAAACTTCATTACATAGCAAATTGTTGGCTATCAACATTAATGTCGAACGTACGTCTAGGGCCGGCAAAAAGAGCTAATTCTTCAATAATTTTAAAAAACATTCCTTCAATAATTTGTAAGTATATTTAATATGTTAAATGATATATATTTTTATTTCCTTGGAAAAAGTAAATGATATTAATTAGTTTAAAAGTAATAGTCTTCAATAAATTTATTTGAATCGTCAGTAATAGTCTTCAATAAATTTATCAAAATATTTTAGATGAGGCTACTCCTATAGCTCTCTTACTCGCTTGACAAATCCTTGAAACTCTGACTTCTTAACTCTCAAAAGATAAATGGAATGTCCTCAACACCTAGTAGAGCTATCCAAAAAAGCTAACTAAAAGCTAACCCAGTTTTTCAGTTTAATAATTTAATTATAAAGTTTAAACTTTGAATGTTAATTTTTTAATGTGTTATTGGCTTATTGCAAGCTGCAACATTGTTTAATATTTATATCTATAAATTGTCTCTATCACATTACTAGTGTGTCAAAATGGAAAGGAACTTGTTGGAAGTAGTATGCTCTCAATTTCCAGTACTTAGTGAATCTAGATCCATAGTTATTAATGTTCAAACAAAACTTGTCCCAACAGCCATAGGGAAATGGGCATGGGGGAAGGCTTATGTAATTAGTTGATAGTATAACAACCTCCTACATGGCCCATTGATTATTACACATTAACTTTTCCCATTTCCCTATGGCTACTGGGATAAGTTTTGTTTGGACATTAGTAACTATGGATCTAGATTCACTAAGTATTGGCAATTTAGAGCATACTACTTCCAAAAAGTTCCTTTCTATTGTGAATGTGATAGATATAATTTATAATTATAGATATACTTAGTATTGGAAATTTGGAGCTTAACACTTCCACATTTCTTTGATCAATTTGGAGCATAAGACTAAGACTACTCAAATGACATTGCAACCAGGTAAAAATTTATTAAGGGAATAATAGTAGTATACTTGTGAATGTGTATTTCCTTCAGCTAAAATTTGTATTTATACAAGTAAGTGATCGATGTATACTTGTGTATGTGATCAAAATTTCTTCTATTTAATGATATTATTGTGTATTTAAGGTCTGTTTAATAAAGGGTGCATGAAACAAATTTTAAATCCTTAAAAATCTTTAAATTTCTAGGGTTTTTTCATTTTGTCGAGTCTGTGTCAAGTCCCCGAATCCCTGAGTCAAGTCACCCTAGCGGAGTCTGAGGCAAGTCTAAGTCTCGTTACTATGGTTGTGATACAAACAAAAGGTGCTTACACATTGGCTGAATATCCTCATCAAAATGACCAAAAAGAAATTTCAAATTTGTAAGTAAACTCTGACAATCAAGAAAAACAGTCATAAAAATTGGAAGTAAACTTTGGCAAACATGTAGGTGAACTTAATTCATCTAAATTTATGCCTCTTGGCAAACATCGTAAACCCTCCCCAAAGTTTGGGACCACATCCTGGCCACCTCCACATAAACCGACATCCTTGGTCTTCTTGGTTCCCACGGCCATGATATGTTGCAAATGCGAAAATCAAGCAAAATACCCATTCCTTCCGGACCGACTAGAAGAATGTGCATGCTTATCGTTTTGATACATGATATCAACTCTCTCTTTTGCTCTCATGATTGAATACTGAAATCCATTATGGTGGGCCTGCAGAGTTCCAATCATCTTTCTTCGTCTTCCACCAAATGTTGGCTCGATCCACATGTCTACTAGCCTAATTGGCTTTGTTTTTGAACGTTGAAGTTTCTCCTGAGTCACTAGTGTAGCTCTCTCTGCCTTTTTAGACTCTTTCATTACTGCAAATCATCTCTGGGATTTAATCATTTGTACTACATGGACGTTAATGTGTTTTGTACCACATGGACGTTAATGGGATTTTATTATGTATATCTTCATCTGTAAATTGGTCGTGTCACAACAAACTACGGGTCTCTCGCTGCAGTATAACGAGGCAAGGCTAATCTCGGTTGATCAGCCCCGAAAGTTCCCCAGGGATAGGTCTTTAGGTTAGGATCTTGGTCAAAATCTTAGAAAATCCCAAAAACATTGGAAAACCAAAAATCAAAACATTTGTAAAACCTTGAAAAATACCAAAAACAACCTCAAAACATTGCAAAACCCCAAAAAACAACCAAATATTTGAAAAACTATCCGTCTCATCCTACTCGCACCAAGAATAAACACCAATTCATAATAAACTCCATTGTCATCCTCAACTCTTTGGTGAAACACCAGGAAACAAGTCTAGCAAGTTGGGTAAAGTAAAACTCAAAAAAGCATCAAGCCCCAAGTCTCAAAATGCAAGACGCAAACAAGTTGGTCAATTCTTGTGTTTATAGTCCATCATCCAACAATTCTATATCAATCATCTCATAATTGTCATGTCCTAGGATGAATCCTTCTTACAAGAGGCATTATTTATCAGAAAGAATACTTTGGATAAACTAAATGACATGCTGCCATCCACTAACATGTCCTAGGATGTATCCTTCCTACAATGGGCATTATCTTTTGGCAATAAGTTTTTGTTCTTATCCTTAAAACACATTCCCTTTTGGTTAGCGATATTGAAGAACATCAACTTTTTTGTTTGCTTTATCTTTTTTGACTTATCTTATTGTGCTCAAATTCAAGGACCTCTCGGCGATATCCCTGAATGAAGGATTTAGAGAGATAGGAATGGGGCAACGCTCATTATCTTTGTTTTTCTATGCTTGTTGGATGTTCTTGTAAAATAACCTTGGCAAATACTTTCTTTGTTAGATATGTATAGAGGATGTTTTTGACAACTTGTTGACTATTGCATTGACTGGTTATACCTTTCGTTTTGGCTCTGAGATATTTGATACTTCTAAAGTGCATCCTAGCAAGGTTTCTCAGATGTCGTGAATAGGAATTCTATCTATTTGTCGAGTCAAAGTCCATCACATTAAGTACCATGCCATCCTGGTCCTTTATACCTTGATGCATCGTACTTATGTGTGTTATCAAACATAAGGTAAGTGACCCTTTTAAAATCCCAATCCTTGATAAGGAAATCATCATCATTTCTCATCATCATTTATCATCATCATCATCTATCATCATCATCATCTCTACAAAAGTCTCTCGACAATCATGGACTTGTTGGATCCTCTTGTCATCATCTCTATTTCCAAGACTAACATCATCATCGTCAATGCATCTATCATGCATCCATCCTGCATCCACAAACTGCTAGTATACCACATATCATTCATATCATACATAATAGGAAACATCGATAATTTCACATACATTGCATTTGCATCATCATCATAATATAGATCTGTTAGTCTAAGAATTTGCATAAATCATCCATTGCATAATCACATCATATCACATCATCAATCTCATCCATCTCATTTGCATCATCATCCATGACCATCCATTTTGAACCTCTTTATCATGAGATCGACCCTCAAATTGAATCTTTTCGGCCAATCTCGAGGGGAAATGTACCTCGTACTTTCAGCTAGGCATCCAAAAAAATTAGAAAATTTTGAATTTTGATTGCGTAAAGTTTATTCTCTTTGAACCAACTAAATGCTACATTGCTCTCAAAGAGGGAAAAATGTAGACACGCACGAAATTGACATCATTCTAATAGGTCATATTCATCCATTTGGAAAATAAATCAAGTTTATTACCACCTCAAACCATCGCTAAAATCAAATAAATCAACTTGATCCCATCATCTCTTTAACAAATAAATCAAGCCTTTATTTAATTAAATCCCGCAAATGCATCTTTCCATCCTTCTGGATTTAAAATAAATCAAACATTCGCTCAAAGAGTGTCAACAAACATCCCAATCATGACACCTAATCCATGATTAAATGCTAATCTTACCCACTTGCATTCTATAGATTATGCCACTTGCACAAATAAATCCAATTATTGATTTATTTAAATTATCATTTTCACTCAACATAGCATTTATGGGGAATATTCCCTCAACTTTGAAAAAATGTGAAAAGTTGATTTGTCCCTCCAACATTGCATTTATTTGTCATTTTCTTGTCCCTCTCTCAAAATTTATTGCACAAATTTGAATTTGAAGTTCCCTCTCATGGGCACACTTCCCAAATCTTTCACATCCATTGGCCTATCGCCACTTGACAAATGGCCTATTCTCATTGGTGGATCTTTAGTCTCACATTCCCCCATTTGGCCAATCTCTCATCAAGAAAATCTATAAAGAAAGGCCTTAATCCTCATCAATCCATTTACAACTTTTATGCAAAGTCACTCTCTTGGTTTGAGAACTGATTTTGCTCTTCATCATATTGGCATTTGCATCATTTTAGCTTTGAACAAGCATTGGGAAAGGGTCATTTGCACATTTGACACCAATCCACTATGGAATAGGTATTTGTTGTTGTTTTCATAATGCTTTTAGTTTTCTCTTATCATTTGTTGCATTTTGAAGCATTTACAAGGTATTTCATAGGGGCATGTTGATGGATTTGTGAAATACTAACCCCCTACATGAAGTTTAGTGTTTGCATATTTTAATGGATGCCTACAATCCCCTTTCTTTTTATTTTGTGTTGTATGATCAAATGAAATGATTCTCTCCATGAATGTGTTCATCAATGAACATTATAAATAATTCTAAACACCTTTTTTTTCTTTGTGCTTGGAAAGAGAGATTTACAATGTCATAATGGAGTTCTAATGATTTTTATATTTAGAAATTTAAGAATATGTTTCTATTGGACATTGTTGATATGTGGTTGTCATTAATGTCAACACTATTGGAATTAATGTCTTTAAGGCTATATATGTCGAGGATATTGAGAAAATTGTAATAAAATAAGTTGCAGGTTGTCAATGATGCAGTGAAGTTCAGCTTGTTGGCTAATTTAGTATGTTGATGATAAGTGGTTGTGGATTAAAGAGTTTTTTGTTGAGTATATCTAGTTTATCCATGTTAAGTTTCAAAGATCTGCATGAAGATTTGATTGAGTTATGAGTAGTTGTGTTCTATCAATTATTTTGTTGCTTCAGTTGGCATTCCTGAAAGAAGATGTTATGATTCTAGTAAGTTGATTTGTTGTGGATACTTCTATGGTGATTCATGATGCCCATGGATGTTTCTAGATTGTGATCTATCTCTATTATACACCCGCATTGATCGTTGTGCTTGCGATTGGTGATTTCCTTCTTTATGTTCATGTTTTTCATGATCATGGCTGAGAGGGTGATTGTAGCGTGTTGTGGATCTTCGAGGAATAATTTTTGAAGGTGTTTCATGTTTGAGAATGTTCTTTTGGCTCTTCAATATGTTGTGGTTGACTTTGGTTGATTTGCATTAATAATTGTTTATGGATTGGGCCGACAGTTTGTACATATTTTATATTTTGTTGAAGCCGACATGGAGATGATGTTATTCTTGGTTGCGGATATATATGTTTGATTTTTTTACATTTGAAGGTGTGTGCGCGATTCTTGTGTGTGAATAATGTTCAAATCTTTTGAAGATAGAAGTGAAGTGTGAAGAAGAGTGAGCAGAGTTTATGTGCTTAATCAGAATCATAATCAGGCATTAGCAGATGTTATTTTCTCAATTCAAAATCCTGTGGATGTAATTCGAATGTTTTTGAAAGACAATGTGTCTTCCTTTGGGTAGTAAGCCTTTTGTATTTGAGTAGTGAGCTCTAGGAAGTGTGCCTGAATGCATGTGTATTGCCCATTTTCCTTTATACTTTTAACGTGGTATAATCTTGTGGATTAACCTCCACTGTGGTTTTTCCCCTAACAGGGTTTCCATGTAATAATATATTGGTGTTATGTGTGTTTTTGATGTGGTGATGGTTTATGCTCTCATGTTTATTTATCAAATCTGAGAATAAGTTAAATAATTATAATTTCTATGACAACTGATTCACCCCCCCTCTCAGTTGTCTACCCTTGTGTTGCCAACAGTTGGTATCAGAGCAGGTTCCTTGGAAGAAGTTTAATAGCTTGAGGTGATCTAGGATGGTGACATACAAGGACAGTTTGAGATTTGATGTAGCAAATTATTCTCTATGGAAGACTCGAATGGAGTGTCATCTAAGATGCATTAGTGAAACTTACTGGAAAATTACAAAGAATAGATATATCATCCCACACAATGTTCCTTCTACTTCAGATGAGATTAAGGATGTCGAGTACAATATCAGGGCTAAGGAAGCATTGTTGAGTGCTCTAACTGATTCTAAAATGACAAATGTAATGGATCTAAAGATTGCTTATGAGATATGGAAAAAGTTGGAAACTTTGTATGAAGGTGATTCCCATGTGAAGATTGCTAAGGTGTAAAGCTTGAAAGGGAAATATGAAATGTTGAGAATGGGAGATGATGAGAACATTACTTATTTCATGCAGAGAGTGAATGAACTTGTGTGTAGTATCAAAAGCTAGTGGAACACTGGAAGAATCAGAGATTGTTGCTAAAGTGCTCAGATCCTTGCTTGTTGCACACAAAGCCAAATCTACTGCTATTGAGGAGATCTAGACTATGACAAATGTAACCAGAGATATGGTGATTGGTAAGCTTATTGATTTTGAGTTAAGTGAGTCTGGTGATGCTCTTCCTAGGACAAAATCTGCATTCAAAGCTACTATCTCCTGAAAGGATAAACAAAGATATGATCCGGGAGAAAGTTCTTCTAGAAAAGTGTTCAAGTATGAGGAGGAAATGAGAGAGATTGAAGAAGAGAGAAAACTAGACAAGCTTGAAGCACTTATTGTCAAGAGGGAAGCCAGAGGAGAAGGTAAGTATAAAAGGAATTTGCCTATTAAATGTTTTTCTTGCAATAAGATAGGTCATTTTGCATTAAGATGTCTAGAAAGAGTTCCTAAGCCAAGACCTAACAAGCCTAGATTCCAAAGAAAGAGTTATTTTGTTGTTGATGAAGGTGTGACAAATGATGAATCTAATAAAGGGAATGCAAGTGAGGAAAAATGGGTATTTATAGCTATCAAGGAAAATGATCTAGTACCTATTGAATTTGCTAGTCACACAAATGTGGAGAAAGCTCTAGCTGCCCAAATTGAAAAAAAAGATGAATGGGTGATTGAAAGTGGATTATCTCATCACATGACAGGTGATAAAAGTAAATTTGTGAGCTTGGAAAACTATGATGGTGGTGTTGTAAGATTTTCTGATGAAAAAGTTGGTGTAATCCATGGTAGAGGATCCATTTCTCTTGATGGTAAGCATAGTACTAACGATGTTCTCTATGTGGAAGGTTTGAAGCATAATCTCTTAAGTGTTGGAAAAATGGCTGACAAGGGATAAAATATTCAATTCAAGGATGGAAAGTGTAGAATATTGGGGAGTTATAGAAATGTGATTGCATCAGGTACAAAAACAAAAGGTGATATCTTTCACCTGAATGTTACTGGTAAAAGTTGTTTGATTCCTCAAGTTGATGAAAGTTGGTTGTGGCATAGGAGAATGTGTCATGTAAACTTTGACAATATTATCAAGATAAGTTCTACTTAGGCTATGAGAGATCTTCCTATGTTAATAAAACCTACTAATACCATATGCAAGGAATGTCAGTTAGGGAAGAAAACTAGAGTTTCATTTCAGAGAAAACAACATTGTTTGAATGAAGTGTTGGAGCTTGTGCATACTGATTTGTGTGCTCCTTCTAGAGTCAGAAGTTTACAAGGATACATGTATTTCATGTTACTTATTGATGATTCTAGAATGACATGGGTTACATTCTTAAGGGAAAAATCTAAAGCTCTGGAGAAATTCAAGATTTTTAAGGCTATGGTTGAGATAGAGACAGGTCTAAAGATTAAATATTTGAGAGGTGGTGAAATCACTTCTGGTGAGTTTAATTCTTTTTGTGAAGAGCATGGAATAAAGAGACAATTATCTGCCCCACAGACCCCTCAGCAAAATGGAGTTGTGGAAAGGAAGAACATGACAATTGAAGAAGTTGTTAGGACTATGATGCTGGAAGGAAATGTTCCTCATATCTACTAGAGAGAAGCTATGAGTATTGTCACTTACACTCTCAACCGGGTACAAATCAAATGTGATATTGGTAAGACTCCTTATGAGCTATGGTATGGTCATAAGCCTACTATTAGATATTTAAAAATCCTTGGGAGTAAATGCTTTATCAAAAGAGATAGAGATATAGGAAATTTTAATGCTAGGAGTGATGAAGGAATCTTTCTTGGTTATTCTACTAAAAGCAAGGCCTACCGGTGCTATAGTAAGAGATTGAGGAAAGTAGTTGAAAGTGATAATGTCAAGGTTGATGAAGACATAGTTAGACCATCCAAAACCTGTGAATATGATTTAGACGATCAGAATGACAGTTCAAATTTAAAGGAAAGAAAGTTCAAACTTCAAATCAAGTTTAGATCATTCCCGTGAAACAGGAAAATCAAGAGGAAGAAACTAGTGAAAGTGCAAAAGTGAGATCACAAGAGCCCGAAGTTCAAGAACATCCTAAGAATCCAAGGTATATAAGACTAAATCATTCAAAAGATCAGATTATTGGTGATAAGAAAAAAGGTGTTCAAACTGGGAGAAGGATTGCAGAAGAATACTGTTTGATCTCAAAGACTGAGCCTAATAGTGTCAATGAAGAATACAAATATGAACATTAGGTGGAAGCAATGAAAGAAGAACTACTATAGATTGAGAATAATGATACATGGATTCTTGTTCCCAGACCTAAGGACAAAAATGTAATTGGAACTAAATGGGTCTTTCGAAAAAAATTGAATGAGCAAGGTGAAGTTGGTAGAAACAAAGAAAGACTTGTGTGTAAAGGATGTTCTCAGAGGGAAGGAATTGACTTTGAAGAAAATTTTACCCCTGTTGCGAGGATTGAAGATGTGAGACTATTTCTTGCTTATGTTGCTTACAAAAACTTCAAGGTTTATTAGATGGATGTCAAGTCAACATTTCTAAATGGTGAACTAGAAGAAGAAGTGTATGTTGAGCAACCTAATTGATTTCAATTGACTAATTAGGGAGATATGGTTTTTCGGTTGAAGAAAGCATTGTATGGACTTAAGGAAGCCCCAAGAGCATGGTATTTAAGATTGGATAAGTATTTGTTGAAGACTGGATTTAATAAAGGTACTACTGATAGGAATCTATATTTCAAGATTGATCATGATAAACATTTGATTGTTGAAGTCTTTGTTGATGATATCATTTTTGGAGATGATAGTTTGTGCATTAAGTTTGTTGATGAGATGCAGAGTGAGTTTGAAATTTATATGATTGGAGAGATAAAATTGTTTTTGGGATTGCAAATTACTTAGCTAGAGAAAGGGAACTTTATATCTCAGTCCAAGTATGTGAAAGAATTGCTAAAGAACTTTGGTATGAAAGATTCAAAGCTAGTTGGTACACCTATGGTGACTAGATGTAAGTTGAAACAAGATGATGATTCACCTAAAACAAATTATAGTAGATACAAATAAATGATTGGGGGATTTCTCTATTTGACTCAAACTAGACTTGATATCATGAATGTTGTATGCATTGTTGCAAGATTTCAAGCTGATCCTAAGGAATCTCATGTGACAACTATGAAGAGGATTTTCAGATTCTTGAAGGGGACAATTGATTTTGGCCTATGGTATACTAAAGATGATGACCTTACTTTGAGTACTTTTACTGATGTTGATTGGGAAGGAGATGTGAATGACTGAAAGAGTACTAGTGGTGGTGCATTTTTCTTGGGAAAGAAGTTGATTTCATGGTTAAGAAGCAAAATGCCATTTCTTTATCTACTATAGAGGCAAAATACATTGTTGTTGCTAACAATTGTACTCAAGTATTGTGGATGAAGCAGATGTTGAAAGATATCAGAGTTGTGTATGATGAACCTATTGCTATATTTTGTGATAATTCAAGTGCAATTAACATTTCTAAGAATCTGGTGCTGCATTCAAAAACCAAGCATATATCTATCAAGTTTCACTTTTTGAGAGAGAAGGTAAGTGAAAAGGAAGTCAGATTGGAGTATGTGCCCACAAAGGAATAGATTGCAAATGTCTTTACCAAGCCTTTGCCTAAGGATACTTTTGAGTATCTCAGAGGAAAACTAGGGGTGATTACCCCTCCTAATCAGAACTAAGATGCATTTCCTTGCATTGATTCGTGCATTTCATAGTCATCTTGACCCAGATTGATGTTGTGGTGACTGCTACTTAGGGGGAGTAGTCAAATGTTTAGAAATGTGGTTTAGTGCTTGTGTGGAGAAAATGTGTATCTTTTTCATTAATGTCAAAGGCGGAGAAGAGTCATGCGAAAAAATTGGTGGGGAGAAGAGTCATGTGAAGGAATTGAGGAGAAAAGAGTCAAAACCTAAGGGGGGAAAGTGCTAAGAGAAAGTTGCGTTGATGGTGTTTTTCACATCATGTGCTGCCATTAATGCCAAAGGGGTAGATTGTTGGACATTGCTGATATGTGGTTGTCATTGATGTCAACACTATTGGCATTATTGTCTTTAAGGTTGTATATGTCGCAGATATTGAGAAAATTGTAATAAAATAAGTTGTAGGTTGTCAGTGATGCATTGAAGTTCAACTTGTTGGCTAGTTCAGTACATTGATGATAAGTGGTTATGGATTAAAGGATTTTTTATCGATTATATCTTGTTTATCCACGTTAATTTTCAAATATTTCATGAAGATTTGATCGATTTATGAGTATTTGTGTTCTGTCAGTTATTTTGTTGCTTCAATTGGTGTTCCTGAAAGAAGATGTTATGATTCTAGTAAGTTGAGTTGTTGTGGATGCTTCTATGGTGATTCATGATGCTTGTGGATGTTTCTAGATTGTGCTCTATTTGTGTTATACATCCGCATTAATTGTTGTGCTCGCAATTGGTGATTTTCTTCTTTGTGTTCATGTTTTTAATTATCATGGCCGACAAGGTGATTGTAGCATGTTGTGGATCTTCGAGAAATAATTTTTGAAGGCGTTTCATGTTCAAGGATGTTGTTTTGGGTCTTCACTATGTTTTGGCCAACTTTGGTTGATTCACATTTATAATTGTTTATGGATTGAGCTGACGGTTTGTACATATTTTATATTTTGTTGAAGCCGACATGGAGATGATGTTATTCTTGGTTGCAGATATATATGTTTGATTGTTTTACCATTTGAAGGTGTGTGTGTGAGTGGTGTGTGAGATGTGCAAGTCCTTTGTGCGAATAATGTTCAAATCTTTCGAAGGTAGAAGTGAAGTGTGAAGAAGAGTGAGTAGAGTTTATGTGCTTAACTGAAACTGTAATCAAGCATTAGTAGATGCTATTTTATCAGTTCAAAATATTGTGGATGTAATCTGAATGTTTCTCTAAAATAGTGTGTCTTCCTTTGGGCAGTAATCCTTTTTGTATTTGAGCAGTGAGCTCTAGGCAGTGTGCCTGAATGCATGTGCATTCCCCATTTTCTTTTATACTTTTAACAGGGTATAATCTTGTAGATTAACCTCCACTGCGGTTTTTCCCCTAGTAGGGTTTCCACGTAAAAAATCTTGGTGTTATGTGTGTTTCTGATGTGGTGATGGTTTATGCTCTCATGTTTATTTATCAAATCTGAGAATAAGTTAAATAATTATAATTTATGTGACAACTAATTCACCCCCCTCTCAGTTCTCTACCCTTGTGTTTCCAACAGTTTCTTGTATTTAAAAGAGATGAACCTTATATAAATATGTGTTCAAAGTTGAAAATAAAGTATCTTATTCCAAGTATGATGATTTTCTTATGTAAATGAGGATTTGACACCTTATTTAGAGTCAACTATGAGGATTTGATGTATTTATCAAGTGTAGGAGGCATGTAGTATGGATTGAAACCCTTAATGATTCTCCATTAAACTTACCAAATGAACTTGAAGGTTCTTGGTAAAAGGAACTTCATATTATTGCTTCACCTACCTCTCATTGTGGGTCTGAGGGGTTGCACTCATGTTTTGAGAATACCCTTGAATTTATGTGGCCAAATGAGTATTTTTTAATGGTCTGTACTTATTTTCCATATGTATTGATACTCTCCTAAGAAATGTGGCATAGGTTGCATGGCTCCACATGGTTGGGAGGTAGGATTTATACCATTTGCGTATAGCTTGGACTTATAGGGTCTTTGAAGAACCTTCTTCTCTTTGTTTTGAATATTGTATGAGAAAAGTTGTTTTGTGTATTTTATGACTTGTAAAATTAATTTTACACTACTCCTAAAGTAGAAAAAATGAGATATCCTAAACCTCCTAAAAGAAATTGAATCATTGCACACATTTTAATGTGAACATCCATAAACAAAAAGATAAAGAGTTCCACTCATAGCCAAATTTTAGATAAAAATGAGATTAGATGTACTTGGGACCATTGTGTTGTATGGTGTATCTCTAGTATTTTCTATATTTCATTTCCTAGTTTATAACCTGGTGTTATTTTGTATAAAATTTAGTCAATTTTTTCTTAGTGGAATGTTGAAGAAAATTGGTCAGAGCCTTAGTATACCCATTATAGATTTCCAAGGATAATTAGGTTGCATGACAAATCACCTGATAGTTGTTGATGAAGAGTGCACTATGTTTCAATTTGGGAAGATATTTATTCAAATGTGGGATTATAGACAAGGCATATGTAACATTTTAAATTTCCTTAGGGAAATGTGGAGGCAATATAGTTGGGTTTTCCCAATACTTAAGGGGAAAAATTATAAACTTGGTGATGGTTATTATTCATAGAATTTATAAGATATTGCAAGACTTCTACTTGTGTTGTAAGAGATTTTATTTAATTTGTTATTTCTCTAAAAAGGAAAGAGGTGTCCATTGATTCTATAAGTTAGAATATAGCCTAGTATACCCCCTTTATATATGTTAAAAATATTTTTATAAGATAAGATTATAGGATCCACTTTCTTAGTGTTAATTTTTTTGTATAATGATAAACCATGCTTGCTAATTCTCTCAATAAAAGTCTTAGGTTAGTGCTTATAGGCTCATTTTAGCTTGGACTACAATAGAAAATGAGGTTTGTATTTGAGCCTTTGAGAAATTATTGCTTGGAACTATTTGGTCCCTAGGACGTTTCTAAAAGTAGCAACTATTTTTCTCATTAATAGAAATCTTGTTGAGGAGAGTTTGACTTCATACCACTTTTGCAATGAGAACACGAGATACATCTATTGCCAACTTTATGTTACAATTTAAGTCTACAAATCTGGATTCATTATTGGTTGATGAATTTGTTAGGTCCTTAGGGGTTCCAAGAAGGTGTTTGAGATATACTTGTCTTCACTTCAAATTTTGTCTAGTATGTTGAACTAGTTTTGTTAGAGACTAGTATACCCATTACATATTTGTAAGGATAATAGGGTTGTGTGATAGAGAAAGTGATAGTTTTGGGTAAGGAGCATGTTATTTTTCAAATTGGGAAAACAAGTATCCAAATGTAGAAGTATATACAAGGCACATGAACTATTTGACAAAATTCCTTGAAGAAATGAGTGTGTAATGTGGAGGCACAAAGGAAACACCTAATTTTTTTGACAAATCCCTAAATGAAATATAGTTTCATTGAATTCCATAGAATTGTAAGATATGCAATAAATGATGCCTTTATTTATTGATTTAGTTTTCATGGAATGCCATGGTCTACTTCTAAGTCGTTGTTACAAGTTAACTTGTGAAATTTTTATTATGCATGAAAAGTGGGGTGAAACATTCAACACGCTTGTGACATTAAGCCTAAGGAGGGGAAAATCTTTCTAGCAACCATGATATAAATTTTGTCTAAATGCTTGTTTAGTTGTGAGAAGGGACAAACTATACTTCAAATCCATGATGCTTGTAATTTTAATTTTTGTAATACAACATTTGGTTTGTCCATTGGATTTTATTATTTGATATTTTCACTATTTGTTAAGGAAAGTTCCCATGAATGGATTTGAATTTCTTTGTATTTAACTATGTGTATTTTTATGTTTAATCCTAATACCTCAAGTTGAATTTCTCAATTGTGGAAAGAGGAAATCTGATAGGAGAAAGGATGAATCGAAAGCAAAGAAATTGAATGAAACAAGGAGAAATGGCTTTGGCTAGTAGGATTTAAACAAGGCAATAATGAAATCACCAAGTCAATATTTTCCCTTTTCACCCCTTATGAACTTTTATCCCTACTGTGTGGGTTGTTAGTTGGTAAGAAAATCACTTCTTTTTGTTTAGGAATATTTCTTGTTTCTTTATGAACATATATGGACAGATTCCTTAGAATTTTTTCTAATCCCAATTATTATTTAATTTTTTAAGCAAAGGAAATTTAAATTATTCGAGAGAGAAATATTTGAGTTCAATAAATTTTATTTTATTTTTAGATTAAGGAGTTTAGCTAAAGTGTTTCCTTGACACAATCTTCTAAATTATCATATATATGATAACTCATGAGTCACGGTTTGGGTCCTCTAATGTAGAAAGAGTATATATGATTTGTAATTTATTCTTCAAGATGTATAAAATGTAATATACTTCGTAAATGAGTAAATTCCAACTAGTGGCTTGTAAAAATATATTTTTATATACATACACATGTACATGAAGTAAGAATTTTAACAAAACAAGTGTTTGAGAATGAAAAACAAATGGTTTTTTAAATTTTGGTTTGAAGTGAAGGACACGATATTTTTATGAAGTAGAGCTTATCCCCTTTATTGCAAATGATTAAAAATTGATTCTTCATGGTCTATCATAGTTTATAACTAACATGACTATGACCTTCCATAGTCATCACCTAGTTCTCATCAATAAGCCAAACCAAACTCATCATTCCAATGATAGTTTAGAAGTTTGGTGCATGATTGTAAATAGTTTGAACACATAAAAGAATTATATAACCTCTCATGGAATACAATTATGTAACATATAGAAGACACAAGCGACCTCATGAGGTAGTCACACTATTTGACCACTTGTACAACAAATAGGTCTCCAACCAATCAACTTACATTTGTAAGCATACTTCTAGCTTGTGCCAAAATGGGAGATTTGGAATATGGCATATGTATCCATAAAGGCATAAAGACTAGAGGAATGCTTTCAAATTTTGTAGTTGGAAATTCTTTAATAAACATGTATACAAAATGTGGAATCGTTGACAAGGGATGCAAATTATTTGACTTGATGTCTCAAATAAATGTGATCTCAATGAATGCCATGATTATAGGATATGCACAAAATGGATTTATTGAAAAGGCTTTAGAAACTTTCAAGAAATTGCAATTGGTACGTGTAAAGCCAAATTTCACAACCTTTGTCTACATCCTCCCTACCTATGTCAAATCAAGGTATGGACATCCATTAAAGGATAAAGGAATTTCACAAAACTAATGTTTGAGAAGGAAAATCAAATGCTAGTGTCTTAAATTTTGGTTTGAATTGAAGGATACTTTATTTTTATGAACTAGGGCTTATCCCCTTTATAGCAACTGATTGTGAAATGATTCTTCATGGCCTTTCATAGTTTATAACCGATGTGACCTTCCCTTTTTTGGTTTCTATTTGTCATTGTATTACAAGGCCTTGCCCAAGTATTGGATTTAACATATTTATGCATTTATAATTTCAATGCCACTAAAGGCATAGTGCTTTCAATCCATTAATAACAATTTTTTTTAGAGTCAATATACGAAAAATGCTTCAAAATCATAGGGACATACTCCTTATGTTAATGAAAACCTTAGGAATATAACATAGGTCGATGGTTATCATTTTACAAATAACCACAAACTAAATTGACATACATTATTTTAATAAACATATAGACAATAGGGAAATATGTTAGGTCTACTAACTTGAAAGAAAAAAGATTTTAATGGAATCATTCAATGATACAAACTTAACTATAAATCATTTATAAACTATTACATATTCACATCACTTCATCCATTGAATTCTTATTCCTTGCATTCAAAGATTATTAACTAGCATGAATATGAAATGATTCAATGATTCAAACTTACCTATAAATTAGTGTTGTTGCAAACAAGTCAAATCTATGTAGATTGTTACCCCTTTGAATATTGATGAAAAATAATCACATGCAAGGGAAGCAAGAATAGATTTTTGTTTGATTATCTTATGCATGGGAGTAATGAATTTGGTTTGGCTTATACATGGAAATTAGTGATTGATTGCTAACTATAATCATTTATAAACTATTACATATTCATATCACTTCTCCATTGAATTCTTATTCCATACATTCAAAGTTTATTACCTGATATGAATATGAAATGATTCAATGATTAAAATTTACCTATAAATTAGTGTTGTTGCAAATGGGTTGAACCACTATAGACTATTACCCCTTTTAACATTGATGAAAAATGATCATATGTAAGGGAAGTGAGAATAGAATTTTGTTTGATTATCTTATGCATGTGAACAATGAATTTGGTTTGGCTTATATGTGGGAATTAGTATCTAATTGCTAACTGAAACAATTAATGATGATTACTTGAGGGAATGAAAATGAGCATTGGTAAAATAGACAAGTTAAACAAGCCCCTCATGGACTACCTAAGCAATCAAAGCTTAACGCATGTAAGATAAGCCCAATGTTTACCTCTACCTTCACACTTCAATCAAACATTATATGCACATGTCCAACACATAAAAATTAGCTAAAGTGAAAGGTGAAGTCACTCAATGTCATAAGATTTACATTTAATAAACATTTTTCAATAAATGAATTATTTAAAAAATACAATAACATAAAATTTAACTACTCGACTAACACAACATTTATAATGAGAATAATAAAATTAAAATGATAAAACATATTTAGGGGAAGAGTACCAGTAGTCATTATAGCTAACTTTCCACACCCTAAGCTCTTAAATGGTATGTCAAATTTCAACATGTTTTTGGGGTTTCTTTGTATGCGACTTAAGAGCTTATAACACTATTGTTTTGGCTTCTAGGTAGTTACTATGAACAAGGGAAGATTCATTATATACACAAAGGTGAAAAAGTGGTCATTTCAAAGTGATGTCCAATACATATGCACAAATGCCCCAGTAATCATGCACTATTGGTACCAATAAAGTCGCGCAACTCCTCCAATTAAATACTTTTTTTTGTAACTACTTTGAATTTTTTTTAATATGTTTTTAATTAACGTGTATCAATGAACATTTATTGTAACATGGACAATAACTAAGACCTTTCTCCTATATATAAAATAACACACACACACACACACACACACACACACACACATATATATATATATGAAAAATCTAAATTTCAATACATTAAATCTACAATTATATATATATACAAACACTTTAGGCCTTACAAGAGATCACTAAGGCTAGGGTCCCATAGTGGTCTTTAAGATCTATTTTCAAAGAGCAAGGGTCTCATTAAACTGAAAAAACATGTTAAAGGACTAATTGGAATCTTACCCTGAATAATAGCAGCCCCTATTTTATAGGGCTGCAGATTTGAGCAGGTGAAAATGGGGTGGGACTAGAAAGTACTCCACCAGCTTAAATTTTTTGTTTTGACACTTGTCAATCATGAAGTTTTATATTCCCATAAAAAATAAAAATTAAGAAAAAATGATTTTTATTTATTTATTTTTATCTTATTTCATGAGGTTAAAAGTTTCCCTAAATTTTGAAGCTTAAACTTCTAAACTGAACTACTAAATTCATAACACAACTTTAAAATATTCCTAAAACCTGAATTTTTTTAAGAAAACCCATCCCTGAAATCCAACCTAAACACACTGACGTTTACATTGTACTGGAGTCTTATCTATGCTACGATATTCTGGAATCTATACCGGTAGGGAAAAACACCGCAGATTTAAATGGGGGAAACAGTGATCTTTCCTCTAGCTCGTCCGCTCTCCAGGTGTTTGAATGCCTCCACAACATCAGAAAATGCATAAGGACTTTTTGGATCGATCACAGGTTTCAGTTTCCCGCTCTCTATGTATTCGCCCAGCCTTTCCAGATCGCTGCCTTGGGGCTGACTCAGACGCACATTCACTGCTCTCGGATGTGGGGGAAATGATACTATGTCTACTATTTTACCTTCCTCCTTTGCAACCACATAAGATTTGGACGATTCGCCTGTTAAAATAAACAAATCAAACCCCTTCCTTCACACCTCTCACCGATTCGTGCAAACAAAAATTTCAAATTGAATGACAGAAACAAATTGTAAACACACCTATGATATCAAAAACAAAATCGAATTTCTCATCTACTTGATCGTAGCTCTGCTTGGTATAATCCACCACCAGATCTGCCCCCAGGCTTTTCACAAACTCCACTTTCCCCGTGCTGCAAGTCGCAACAATTCTAGAAGCTTCGAAA
>VDFB02196274.1:0-28849 GCA_007258455.2 Sequoia sempervirens | reverse complement strand
CAACAAAAAACATGAAGAATAAATAATTTGCTATCAAACCAACACCACAATGGCTCTTCCGACAAAGCAACTTAATCAATATACTTTCTCACACATTTCACACCGCATCAATGTTAAAACCCTCCAAGCTACTATCAAAAGCAACAATAAATAGAGACCCAAAGACATGAACAATAAATTACTCATTTTTGCAAAATACCCATCGAAAATGACTTACAGGTTCCATGGCACAACAATTTTACAACCCTCCAACCTACTAAAAAATGGGGCCGAAGGCGACAATTTTAACAATAGTCTGGTGTGTATCCCACAGCATAATGGCTCTCTCGACAATACAACTTAATGAAAGTGTAATTTCTTCCTACATGACATATTCAATATATCATTTCCATTGGTCTGTGTAGTAGTCTTCCTCCGCTTCCTAATAGTCGTTGATGTTAAGTAAGTTGACCGTTGGGTGGTTATGTCATTTTCGCATGTTTGAGTAGTGTGAAAAGTTGATTTTGAGGTGTCTTGATTTTTTGATTATTTTAATTAATTAAATTAAAAAGGATTAAAAGGGAACTTAATTTAATTGGGAAGTGAAATTATAACTGAATGAACTATATTAGTAAATGATACGATAACTATTTTGGATGGTCAATTATTAAATTAAAATAATAACTAAAAGAAGTATGAGTAATTAAATAATGTGATAAAATAAGATTTTTATTAATTTCTTTGTGAAATAAATAATTAAATAAATGTTTTAATATAATTAGAGGTTATAAATAAAAAGAGGATATTGCAAGGTAATTATCATTTGATGTTTAAACTCGATTAATAAATGTAAAAGTGAGAAAATATTGAAAGGATAAAATAATTCATATATGATTTTCTTTTATCATTATTCCTCGGTGAAATAAATAATAAACGTGAAAAGAAATATTATTCAAGTATTTCACGATTCGGTTATGGGGAAGGTGAAACGACATTCAGTTAGGAATTGAGGAGGCCGGTTACGGTTTCCTGTTGCTGGAATTGAAGAGGTCTTCCATGGAGGCACGAGGGGAACTTATAAGGCACGTTGCAGAATGAAGAGGGCTTCCATGGAGGGCACGTTGCAGGGTATGGAGGTTGAGAAATGATAGGCGTGGAAAGATTCCAAGAAAGTTCTCCACATTGCAGATATCAAGCATATTTTGTGGGACATGCTGAAGCAACGGAAGCATTTGTACAGGTCATTCTTTTGAACTCTCTCTTCCCTTGCTTAAAACAATAGAGTAAATGTTGGAATCTGTTATTGTAAATTCAGAGAAGTCTTTCTTCATCTATTTTAAAAGGATTCGTTCCTCTACTCTCTCTCAGTGCATCTAACCTCTGTGCATCCTCCTTTCTATACCTTCCATCTGATACTCTCTGCTCCAATCTGTAACTTGAAGGCTAATCCCTGTTCATATTTCACATTCATAACTTAAAAGAAGCCTCGTTGCTGCGCAGACGTTGTAGGGGAAATAGCTTTCAATTTAGTGGGCGCTGGTTGTTCTTGTCTTCTAGTAAATTAATTCGTGGCTGAAACCCAAGGATTAGCGTCTGAAATTTTTTTTTTTGTTTTATAATCCTCAAATAGCAGTTTAGATTAAACATTAATAGTCAAACCCTCTGAAACGATGCCCTTTATTTAACAAGATAACAGCATAACTTTTGGTTAAACATTATCGCATTCCTTGGGATATCGATCAGATACATCTGCCATTCGTATCAGCTTGAAAGTTTCTAAAATTTATGTTTTTATTTAACTCCTCTTCGCGCCCACTCTTCAGCTTATGTCTTGTAAATCTTTACTAGTATTATGTAATTGTTGCATTCATAGCAGGCAATTGAATTTTCTCCTGTCATCACTATATGAGCTTGAACAATGAAATTTTCTTTTCCCTAGAAAGCTAGAGTTTATAATATCTGACAAACATAAATAAGGCATCACCGTTGGAAATACTCAACCTATATTCATATATGATAGAGATTCAAACTAACTGCTTGTATGGGTATTCTGAACTTTTAATACCTCCCAGCTTCATTTGAATCTTCCTAGCCCTATGCATGGCAGCGCAAAATCCTCAGTTTCTGGTTCTCTTTTGACTAATGCCTGGAGTAGCGAGCACAGCATCATAATCACTTTACTATGATAAAACCATGCAAGATTGTAAAAAGAAAGAGAAATTTATAAGACGGTGGTCAGTTGAAACAAGTGTTATCGCAGTCAACTATTCCACAGGAAAATGTCTTAATTTTTGCTTTCATATCCTCTAGAGCACTTGCAATCACAATATCTGGCAAAATCATCCTTCTCTTAAGCCGCGTAGTTGCACCTCACCTGCCTCTTTTTCTTCGGTCTTGAGAACATTCAGGACTTGATAATAATGCAAGTGGATGGCGATATTTCCAAATTCCAAAACTCACTTTCTAATTGGCTTCTCACATTTTTGCAACCGTAACCATCTCAAACTTGGAGGAAGCTTGGTTTGTGTGTCTTATCTGATGCCGTCCATGAGCAGATTGTCCAAGTGAAGAAATTGAGAACCAATGGGTAGATTATTCAATTCTCTTGGTCTGCGCAATGTTTCAAACCCTTGCCAGTTACCTCCGTTCAGTCGAAGCTGAGAGAAATTGATGTTATTGGATTCAGTGCTTAGATGAACTCCTTCACATAGTCTGGTAATCTAAATTTATAAAATCGCCCTGGAACCATTGGCAGAATCAGCACAGCTACAATGTTAGACTTGCAAAAGTGTAGTAAATTAATTAGTCTCCCTGGTTTCAGTGGTAACCTGTCACAGTAGCGCACATTCTATTGTGCAAGCCTAATCTTCAGATTGTTTCGTTTCTCATCATCAATATTCTTCTCTAAAACATCAAATCTGTAAATTGATGGAAATGGTTCACATCTCTCAAAACAATTTCTCTTGCAACAAACTTGGAAAGTTGCCTATAGAATTCGATGCCTTCATTGCTCCTAGAGATGCCTTTATCATGCTTTTTGCTTGGAATTTGGTGTTGATTGAAGTTTAAGTTGAGAACAAAATACCATTAAAATAAATCTTCAAAATCTCCACCGTATGCTTTTAGGCGTGATGTTAGTTGGCTTAGGTAAGGAATCTTCTAATTGCTTGTTTATAATTTAGAAAAACATAGGGGAGACAAATTTAGCATAATAGGAGCTTTCTTTTAGGGAACCACGTATATTCCCCATGAAAAGGCATTCTATTACTTAAAAAGACCTTTTAATTAGCATACACCTTATGATTAAGAGAGTGGAATATATTCCTATAAGATAGATTAGGGTATAGAGATTTTTAATATTAGGGATTCTCAGAAAATATCTATTCTCTTTTTACATTTCATCTTTAAAAGAATTAAAATATATAAAAGTGGTTTTAAAATGTTTTTTATGTGTGTAAAGTTATTAGATTGATTTAATATTTTAAGGTGGTACACTATTATTATTAACTTGTTTTATATAAAGGAATTAAGTAATCTTGACAAATAAGAAAGTGATAGAATTAGGAATGGAGATTGTTGTTATTTAAGAGTTTTAGGAAATTATTATGACCACAATTAATATGGTTTATTCTTTGTTCATTCGTAGCTGAATATTGTTATTTTATAACCTTAGAGTAGTATGGTAAGATTAGGGTGTAAGCTAAATAACTAGAAAATTTTATTAAGATTGTCTCAAATATTATTATTCGAGGGAAATAATCTTTTGAGTTAATTATGAGATTAATAATAAGGAATATTATGAAATGTTAAAATGTGCCTTGAGATAATTACAATATGTGGTTATAGAGTTCCTTTAATTACTTTAAATTAATTCTTCTTGTTAAATGATTGGATAAATGGTATTTGAGTGGTTATTGTAAGTTTAGGGGTAAATTGATTTGTGGTGTTCTTGTTGGAATCACTTGGTTTCAGAAGTAATTTCATTCTATTAGGATTCGTATTAAATAGATGATGGAGTTAGTTATCTTATAGATGATATAGTTATTTTAAATATAATTATTTGTAGTAAATACTCCCTTAATTAAATTAAGTGGATATGTTAAAATAAGTGGTAAGAACGTTGAAATAATGCTTAAATTAAAGGAAGGTCTTTATGGTTATAATGTGTGAGTAAATGTGTTTTAAAAAAAGTGTTTTGATTACTGGTTTAAGTGATATTTAATTGTTTTAAGTTGGGTGTTATTTATGGGATATTTATGGAGATGTCTCGATGGCCTATTCATTGTAAGTGTTTTAAGATAGTGTTCTTCAGGGTTGATGTGTTTGATGGTTTCCTTGTATGGAATTATGTGTGTAAAATGGGAACCCGTATTATTGTTCATGATTGTTTTAATTTTGGAAGAGTATGCTTGAGAGTTAGTGTCTTGTGGTTTATAACATCAGATTATATCTTAATTCGTAATATTGTGATATCCTTAAATGTTGGAAATGATTGATCTTTAAAATAATGTTCTTATTAGATTGCTTCGAGTTACTTCTTATTGAATGAATGGTTATATTGTATTTGAATGTGTGGTTCATGGATTGTTTTGATAGACCCTTTCAATGTGACTTTTCCTGAGTTGATTTTTGAGTTGGAGATTTTCTCTCATTTTATTTATGTTGCTATTCGTTGGGAACCAGTATGTGTTCTTTTGTTCTTTACCTAAGTGGCAAATTGGTTAATGTTAACTTTGTCATGATTGATGGTTCTACTTGATGAGTCAAATTGAAAAGTTCTTTGAATTATGGGTATTCCAAGAGGAGAAAATAGAGGTTTCCCTTGGATTCTCGATTTAGTTCGTATCGAAGTTGTTGGTGTTGTTGAGTGGAGTTGTTGATCTTATTTTGGTGTATTTTCTCATTATATTTATATTGGAAATAGTTCTTTGAGGTCTTGCAATTATTGTTGTCAGTTCCTTGATGGGGAAACCCTAGTGTAACTTTATGAGAATCTTCCAAAGGTTTATTTTACTATTGGTTAATGTTCCTCCTTTTATGTGCCCTTGTTGTGGCAAGTGTTTTGGTTTCATGTTTTTGAAAGGGTTGTACATGAATCGTTGAGATTTTCATTATGTATTTATGGCAAGATGGGTAATGCCTTGCATGCTTCTTTGTTGTGATCTAATGTACTTGTTATGTTGTACAACCCTTGGATTTGATTTTTATGTTTTGAGGTCTAGAGTGGGAGTGGCTCTAAGTGGGTGGTCGGCGCACAAAGGGGCGCCAGGATAGCCCTCGTTAGAGTGAAATTAAAAAGTGATAATTTAAATAATTAATTAGGGGGTGGGTAGAATCACATTAAAAAGATAATTGATGCCTCATCCGCCTTTGAGTGCTACCACAGACTAAAGGGGATTGAGAAGGCCGTGGTTGGCAAGATCGTTGCCTTGTCCTCATGAAAGGTTAACGGTTCCGCATGAGCAACCCTATGGAGCGGTACCTTGAGATAGGAAGCCTGGATAACCATAGATGGAGGCGGCTCCTAGCGCTCGAGTGCCTGGATAATTCGTCAGTAGACGGAGGCGGCGCCTTGCGTTAGTGGTAGTTTGGATAATCCATGTTAAGCCATGCGATGACACTCTCCTCTAACGCTCCTTATTATGTTGCTTCTTTGGAAATCCTCTGGAAGTCGTTCTTTGTCTTGAATTGATGAAACAACAGTTATTTGAGATGATTTTTATCTTGGTGTACTTTGTGGTCTTATGTGATCTCCTTGATAGTTGACTTATGACCTTGTACCCTTGTGGTACTGTGATATGATGTTATTGTATTGCGTCATTGTGATTTAGAATTGTGTTATGTTTATTAATGCGGTTTGATTTGGAAGTGTTTTATGATCTTCCTTTGGTTCCTTGTTTGCTGGCTATTGCCTTGAATTATGTGACGAGATTTATGATTCTTGGATGTGGTTGATTATGTCATTGTAATTCCTAAGTGTTATGATACTTTTGTATGATGTTGAGTCTTGTGGCTCCCTCAAGGATGCCCAATAGGCCCTTCTTGTTAGCTCCTAGCACCTGGGTGGGTCTTCAGGACTCACATGGTCAGTGGAACGCTAAGCACCCCATTGGGTCCCTGCCCAGGACTGAGGGTGGACAGGCCAAGGGTGTTAACCCAAAGCTGGGGATCTATTTTGGACTCCGGGCTATGATATCGTATTCATCTATTCATTTGTATCATGATTCTACATGGTTTCCATTTATGATTGGAAACACTTTTGTATCATTGTAATTCTTAAACGCTGTACTATAATGAAGAACTTGGTTTGGATATTGACCCCGGTAGTTGTTATTCAAACGTGTTATGTAAATCATGTATGTTGTACTTTATGTGCAAAGATGGCTTCTTATCAATGAATTTTTCATGTATGTGTTATATTTGTTATTGTTAATGATTATATCTTTGGATTTTATTCTTTATTGATGTTGTATAGATCTAAGTCGCGTAATGACTCTTTGTGTACCCCAAGGGATGTATGTGTTAATGAATCTATTTAAATGAAATTCATGTTATGACTTAATGTGTTTTACATGTATGTTAAGTTTACTTTTTAAAAAAAAATTGTGCGGTAATTATTGTGTTATTGTCCTTTGGGGTTCGCACGGCGGGGCGTTACAACATTGGTATCAGAGCCAACGTTCATACACTGGGCACTATGTGTGCTCACTATGTAACCTTGCGCTTAGACCCGTGCATCTTGAGTTTCACTTTTCTTTTGTCATTGTTGTGGACCTGAGTCTCTTCTGTTAACCAGTGTCGGGTCGATGGTGCAGGAAACCGATTGAAAGGATAGGACCCGCGGTGTAGTGCGCAATGCACCGATATCCTTTCTGTCGGGGATGCTCTATGGACCCTTGAGTTTTAGTGTGATGTGTTTCTTGGTGATGTGTTATGTGTGTGAATATGTCAAGTTTGAGTGGAATTTGCGATTTTGTTGTTCTTGAATGGTGAATTATGTTTTCTTGAATCTGTGAAGGTGTAAAATTTGCCCTTTTTATTGAAATTGATGTGAGATTTGGTGTTGAATAATGGTTAAAGTGAAGTTCTTTGTGTGAAAATTATGAGGTTTAATGAAAATGTGAGGTTTTGTAGAGAATTATTCTATGATTTTTAGCAGAATATGGTATTTTGAAGTTAAGATGCGACTTGAATTATTGGTACTAATGTGCAATGTTCTATGTTAGCTTTTGATTTACAGGAACTTGGCTTCAGAAAGCATAGTGACGAAGGTAATGTAATTGTAATATGTAGGTATAGGTACTTATAATGTCAAGTAGTAATTCATTGTGATATAGTAGATGGATTAGGTTTATGGTTAGCATCCTTATGAGAATATTGTTTAACTAATAAGAAGTCAAATGTTTACGAGTTACTAGAATTGTTTGACTATTATGTGTGGTTAGTGGGAGGGATAGTGTGGTATCACTCGCTCGCGAGTGCCCTACTATGCTGGGATTTCCTCTCACGATGTATTTGTGATATATATGTATCGTGCACAACGTTTGTTTTCATGCAGGATTGCAGGAAGTAAGTCTCGATTCCACCTGCATTGTCAGGACTGGGCGAGCATCATAAACACCCAATGGGCTTGACGTTGAACATAGGAGTTGACAAGAAAGTTTCCTCGACTTAGTTGTCCACTCTGTCCTAGTGTTTGGAAAATTAGTTTGGTTGCAACCCCCGTTACTATTATCATTTTGGTATCATATCCTTATTTTGGTTTGTTTAATTTTCGTTGCTTACTTGATGATGTTTTGACTTGTGGCGTTGATGTGCTTATGTTTTGTTAGTTTATGGATTGTGCCTGAGCTCAACTTCCAGGAGTAAGTTGAAGCCAAGGGGGGGAGGATGTAGTGCCCTCCGTTTCGGTCGTCGTTGATGTTAAGTAAGTTGACCGTTGGGTGGTTATGTCATTTTTGCATGTTTGAGTAGTGTGAAAAGTTGATTTTGAGGTGTCTTGATTTTGTAATATGGTATAGTTTTGATTATCTTAATTAATTAAATTAAAAAGGATTAAAAGGGAACTTAATTTAATTAGGAAGTGAAATTATAACTGAATGAACTACATTAATAAATGATACGATAACTACTTTGGATGGTCAATTATTAAATTAAAATAATAACTAAAAGAAGCATGAGTAATTAAACAATGTGATAAAATAAGATTTTTATTAATTTCTTTGTGAAATAAATAATTAAATAAATGTTTTAATATAATTAGAGGTTATAAATAAAAAGAGGATATTGCAAGGTAATTATCATTTGATGTTTAAACTCGATTAATAAATGTAAAAGTGAGAAAATATTGAAAGGATAAAATATTTCATATATGATTTTCTTTTATCATTATTCCTCGGTGAAATAAATAATAAACATGAAAAGAAATATTATTTGTATTTCACGATTCGGTTATGGGGAAGGTGAAACGACATTCAGTTAGGAATTGAGGAGGCAGGTTACAGTTTCCTATTGCTGGAATTGAAGAGGTCTTCCATGGAGGCACAAGGGGAACTTATAAGGCACGTTGCAGAATGAAGAGGGCTTCCATGGAGGGCACGTTGCAGGGTATGGAGGTTGAGAAATGATAGGCGTGGAAAGATTCCAAGAAAGTTCTCCACATTGCAGATATCAAGCATATTTTGTGGGACATGCTGAAGCAACGGAAGCATTTGTACAGGTCATGCTTTTGAACTCTCTCTTCCCTTGCTTAAAACAATAGAGTAAATGTTGGAATCTGTTATTGTAAATTCAGAGAAGTCTTTCTTCATCTATTTTAAAAGGATTTGTTCCTCTACTCTCTCAGTGCGTCTAACCTCTGTGCATCCTCCTTTCTATACCTTACATCTGGATATCATCAGCCTAATCTCAGAACTTGAAGGCTCATCCCTGTTCATATTTCACATTCATAACTTAAAAGAAGCCTCGTTGCTGCGCAGACGTTGTAGGGGAAATAGCTTTCAATTTAGTGGGCGCTGGTTGTTCTTGTCTTCTAGTAAATTAATTCGTGGCTGAAACCCAAGGATTAGCGTCTGAAATTTTTTTTTTTGTTTTATAATCCTCAAATAGCAGTTTAGATTAAACATTAATAGTCAAACCCTCTGAAACGATGCCCTTTATTTAACAAGATAACAGCATAACTTTTGGTTAAACATTATCGCATTCCTTGGGATATCGATCAGATACATCTGCCATTCGTATCAGCTTGAAAGTTTCTAAAATTTATGTTTTTATTTAACTCCTCTTCGCGCCCACTCTTCAGCTTATGTCTCGTAAATCTTTACTAGTATTATGTAATTGTTGCATTCATAGCAGGCAATTGAATTTTCTCCTGTCATCACTATATGAGCTTGAACAATGAAATTTTCTTTTCCCTAGAAAGCTAGAGTTTATAATATCTGACAAACATAAATAAGGCATCACCGTTGGAAATACTCAACCTATATTCATATATGATAGAGATTCAAACTAACTGCTTGTATGGGTATTCTGAACTTTTAATACCTCCCAGCTTCATTTGAATCTTCCTAGCCTCTATGCATGGAAGCAAAATCCCTCGGGCCGGGTTCTCTTTGACTAATGCCTCGAGTACTGCACAACATCATAATCAATTTTACTATGATGTTCATGCAAGATTGTAAAAAAGAAAGAGAAATTTATAAGAAGGTGGCCGGGCTGGAAACAAGTGTTATCGCAGTCAACTATTCCACAGGAAAATGTCTTAATTTTTGCTTTCATATCCTCTAGAGCACTTGCAATCACAATATCTGGCAAAAGCCTCCTTCTCTTAAGCCGCGTAGTTGCACCTCACCTACCTCTTTTTCTTTGGTATTGAGAACATTCGGGACTTGATAATAATGCAAGTGGATGGCGATATTTCCAAATTCCAAAACTCACTTTCTAATTGGCTTCTCACATTTTTTGCAACCGTAACCATCTCAAACTTGGAGGAAGCTTGGTTTGTGTGTCTTATCTGATGCCGTCCATGAGCAGATTGTCCAAGTGAAGAAATTGAGAACCAATGGGCAGATTATTCAATTCTCTTGGTCTGCGCAATGTTTCAAACCCTTGCCAGTTACCTCCATTCAGTCGAAGCTGAGAGAAATTGATGTTATTGGATTCAGTGCTTAGATGAACTCCTTCACATAGTCTGGTAATCTAAATTTATAAAATCGCCCTGGAACCATTGGCAGAATCAGCACAGCTGCAACGTTAGACTTGCAAAAGTGTAGTAAATTAATTAGTCTCCCTGGTTTCAGTGGTACCCTGTCACAGTAGCGCACATTCTATTGTGCAAGCCTAATCTTCAGATTGTTTCGTTTCTCATCATCAATATTCTTCTCTAAAACATCAAATCTGTAAATTGATGGAAATGGTTCACATCTCTCAAAACAATTTCTCTTGCAACAAACTTGGAAAGTTGCCTATAGAATTCGATGCCTTCATTGCTCCTAGAGATGCCTTTATCATGCTTTTTGCTTGGAATTTGGTGTTGATTGAAGTTTAAGTTGAGAACAAAATACCATTAAAATAAATCTTCAAAATCTCCACCGTATGCTTTTAGGCGTGATGTTAGTTGGCTTAGGTAAGGAATCTTCTAATTGCTTGTTTATAATTTAGAAAACTGTTATTACTTTCCTTTCCAAAACAAAAGAAAAACATAAGGGAGATAAATTTAGCATAATAGGAGCTTACTTTTAGGGGCCACGTATATTCCCCATGAAAAGGAATTCTATTACTTAAAAGACCCTTTAATTAGCATACACCTTATGATTTCAAGAGAGTGGAACATATTCCCATAAGATAGATTAGGTATAGAGATTTTTAATATTAGGGACTTCTAAAAATATCTATCTCTTTACATTCCCTCCTTAAAAGAATTAAAATGTATAAAAGTGGTTTTAAAATGTATTTATGTGTGTAAAGTTATTTAGATTGATTTAATATTTTAAGGTGGTACGTTATTATTAACTTGTTTTATATAAAGGAATTAAGTAATCTTGACAAATAAGAAAGTGATAGAATTAGGAATGGAGATTGTTGTTATTTAAGAGTTTTAGGAAATTATTATTACCTCAATTAATATGGTTTATTCTTTGTTAATTCGTAGGTGAATATTGTTATTTTTATAACCTTTAGAGTAGCATGGTAAGATTAATGTGTAAGCTAAATAACTAGGAAATTGTATTAAGATTGTCTCAAATATTAGTATTCGAGGGGAATAATCTTTTGAGTTAATTATGAGATTAATAATAAGGAATATTATGAAATGTTAAAATATGCCTTGAGATAATTACAATATGTGGTTATAGAGCTCCTTTAATTACTTTAAATTAATTCTTCTTGTTAAACGATTGGATAAATGGTATTTGAGTGGTTATTGTAAGTTTAGGAGTAAACTGATTTGTGGTGTCCTTGTTGGAATCACTTGGATTGGTTTCGGAAGTAATTTCATTCTATTGAGTTCCATATTAAATAGATGAGTAGGTTAGTTTATCTTATAGATGATATAGTTATTTTAAATATAATTATTTGTAGTAAATACTCTTTTAATTAAATTACGTGGATATGTTAAAATAAGTGGTAAGAACGTTGAAATAATGCTTAAATTAAAGGAAGGTCTTTATGGTTATAATGTGTGAGTAAATGTGTTTTAAACAAAGTGTTTTGATTACTGGTTTAAGTGATATTTAATTGTTTTAAGTTGGTTGTTATTTATGGGATATTTATGGAGATGTCTCGATGGCCTGTTCATTGTAAGAGTTTTAAGATAGTGTTCTTCAAGGTTGATGTGTTTGATGGTTTCCTTGTATGGAATTATGTGCGTAAAATGGGAACGTATTATTGTTCATGATGATTGTTTTAATTTGTGTTTGGAGGAGTATACTTGTGATTAGTGTCTTATGGCTTTAAAACATCAGATTATATCTTCATTCGCAATATTGTGATATCCTTAAATGTTGGAAATGATTGATATTTAAAATAATGTTCTTATTAGATTGCTTCAAGTTACTTCTTATTGAATGAATGGTTATATTGTATTTGAATGTGTGGTTTATGGATTGTTTTGATAGACCCTTTCAATGTGAAGTTTCGTGAGTTGATTTTGAGTTGGAGATTTTCTCTCATTTTATTTATGTTGCTATTCGTTGGGAACCCGTATGTGTTCTTTTGCTCTTTGCCCTAAGTGGTAAATCAGTTAATGTTATCTTTGTCATGATTGATGAGTTTGCTTGAGTTGTTAATGAGTCAAATTTGAAAAGTTCTTTGAAGTTATGGGTATTCTGAGAGGAGAAAATAGAGGTTTCCCTTGGATTCCCAATTTAGTTAAAATTATGCTCCGAAGTGTTGAGGTGTTGTTGGATGGAGTTGTTGATCTTATTTTGGTGTATTTGCTCATTATATTTATATTGGAAATAGTTCTTTGAGGTCTTGCAATTATTGCTGTCAGTTCTTTGATGGGGAAACCCTAGTGCAACTTTATGAGAATCTTCCAGAGGTTTATGTTTATTGTTGGTTAATGTTCCTCCTTTTATGTGCCCTTGTTGTGGCAAGTGTTTTGGTTTCATGATTTTGAAAGGGTTGTACATGAATCGTTGAGATTTTGCTTATGTATTTATGGTGAGATGGGTAATGCCTCGCATGCTGCTCTGTTGTGATATAATGTTCTTGTTATGTTGTACAACCCTTGGATTTTGGTTTTATGTTTTGTGAGTATCTAGAAGTGGCTCTAAGTGGGTGGTGGCACAAAGGGGTGTCGGGATAGCCCTCGTTAGAGTGAATTTAATAAGTGATAATTTAAATAATTAACTAGGGGGTGGGTAGAATCACATTAAAAAGATAATTGATGCCTCATGTAGCTGAGTGCTACCACAGGACTAAAGAGGGGATTGAGAAGGCCGTGGTTGGAAAGATGGTGCCTTGTCTTCATGAAGGTTAACGGTTCCATGAACAACCCTATAGATGGTTCCTTGAGATAGGTAGCACGGATAACCATAGATGGAAGTGGTTCTAGTGCTTAGTTTGCTACGGATAATCCGTCATTAGATGGAGGCGGTACCTTCGCGATGCCATTGCTGGAGAATCCATGTTAAGCCATGCGATGACACTCTCCTCTAACACTCCTTCTTATGTTGTTTCTTTGGAAATCCTCTGGAAGTGGGTCTTTGTCTTGAATTGATGGATCACAGTTGTTTGAAATGATTTATGGTTTTACCCTATTTTATCTTTGGTGTACTTTGTGGTCTTGAATGATCTCATTGATATTTGACTTATGACCTTGTACTCTTATGGTACTGTTATATGATGTTATTGGAATTGTATTATGTTTTTTGGAAGTGTTTCATGATCATCCTTTGGTTATTTGTTTATTGGCTATTGCTTTGATTTAGGTGATGAGACTTAGGACTTTAAGTTATTATGTTGATTCTTGGATGTGGTTGTAATCCTTGAGTGTTATGATATTTTTGTATGACGTTGAGTCTTGTGGTACCATGTTTGGATGTTCTTGGTTGAGGTCTCTTTCTTGTTAGCTCCTAGCACGGGGGGTGGGTCTTCGGGCTCACATGGTCGGGTGGAACGTGCTAAGCACCCCATTGGGTCCCCAGTCAAGGATCGAGAGGTGCGGATTGATGCTATTGCAGCGACTCCAGAGTTGTATCTGTCTTGGAGCCCGTTTTGATACTTGTATTTCTCTAATTATTTGTATCATGGTATCTTGTGTATGGTTTCCATTCATATTTGGAACACTCTTGCATCATTGTACTCCTTAAACGTTGTACTGTAATGAAATGTTAAACTTGGTGTGGATATTGACCATGGTAGTTGTTATTCAATGTGTTATGTAATCATGCATATGTTGTATTTATGTGCAGATGGCTTCTTATCAATGAATTTTTCATGTATGTGTTATACTTGTTATTGTTAATGATTATATCTTTGGATTTTATTCTTTATTGATGTTGTATGGATCTAAGTCGCGTAATGACTCTTCGTGTACCCCAAGGGATGTATGTGTTAATGAATCTATTTAAATGAAATTCATGTTATGACTTAATGTGTTTTACATGTATGTTATGTTTACTTTTAAAAAAAAAATTGTGCGGTAATTATTGTGTTGTTGTCCTTTGGGGTTCGCACGGCGGGGCATTACACCTCCATTTAAAATATCCATTGATCCAACTTCTTTGCACTAATCTCTCCATAATATAATTGTATGCCAATCTTATTTCTAGCCTCAAAGACACTCTATGTGGATGATTCTTGTTCCTCCGATTAAGTTTTTGCTAGTTGTTCTCATTCCTCCTCAAGGTTAAGCATTCCTATTTTCTAAGCTAAGGCTTGCATGAAGCCCTCAATCTGGTCTATCTTTCCCACTAAATTGAATATTCTAGCCACATTTACTTTGAATCTTCTAAAACAAGCTTCCCATACTCTTAACCTTCTCTAGCTATTGTCTTACATCCCTATTCCACTCTTGGATTCTAAGGAACTAATTTCTCATTGTCACCTGACCTTGTGGATGGAATAAACTATCCAAATGCTAATCAGCAATCCAAAACTTAAAGCTTTAAATCATTGGATTTCTAACCCAAATGAATATTTTTTTAAAAAAAAAATTGCAGGGTTTCATCGAAAGTTTGACAAACAACAAAAAAGTGCGACGAGGTTGCTATACAAGCGACAAATTTTTCATCGTAATGGAAACTCCACTTCGTCAGAATAAGGACGAATTTTTGGTGTTTTTTTGACAATTTCAAATTGGGGCTTTGCAACGTTTTGTGTTTTTTTCCATCGATAGATGGATGAAATTTCGTCAATTTTGCAATGTTCACCACCAAAATTTTCTGTGGCACTGATCGACGATGTTGGGTCATGGTTTCAACAAATAAAAGTTGGTCATTAAAGTGATGAAATTCTAGCAACAAAATTTAAAATAGGATTTCATCGGTAATTCTACAATATTTTGTCGCTATGTCACCAAACATTCGTCAGAATTTGTAGTCAAATACAGTAGTTCTGTGACCTCCATCACCACTCCAATCATCACCCCTTCTCCCACCACCTCTCCCACAATCATTTATCCTCCCCCTCCCTTGGAGTCTCCCTCTCAGTCCTCTATGCAACCTCTCTTGAGTGGCTAGAAAATATGGATTTGTCAATGGTAATAGTTTGTGTTGTGCCCACTAGTCATCATAGTTTGGTGTAGTCCATACATCTGCTACCTCTACTCCTACACCCCAATGTATAAGTTGTAGCTGGTCAAAATCTTGAATGGAAACCTAGGGACTAATCATGGGTCCCCACTGTGCTACCTCCCATGTTGATTTGGAAAAAAATGGCCAATTCATTTGGCTCACCCTAGATTGCTTGTCAAACTATTGAAGCACTCACTCTGACAACTACCACTCTATGATATGCTTGCTTTGAATGGTCCATCTAATCAAATATCTAGTCTTCCTATAGTAAGGAATATGTTCATACCAAGGGGAACACTACCTGTAAGGCCTCCATGTGAAGGCATCCACCAAATCAATCTCATGTCACCACCATCCAACATCTCCAACATGAGTGTGTGTCAAAGCTTCTTCATACATGATACATAAGATAAACCACGTGGAAAGTCTCTCACTGTCACTAGTTTGAAAATGGCTATATGCTCCCACACCCATATGTGGAGTAGTGTGGTCCCACATCCAACAGAACAAGTGCCTCTATAGGAAACATAGTGTAACTGGGAATATAACATCGCTAGAACATAGGGGCCCCAGGCATATACAATATCCTCGTCCATCATGTTGACCAACATCTAGCCCCATCCAATAGGAAAATTGTGTCCTCTCTAGTGTGACACTAGGACACCTGTTATGCAACTACAAACAAAAATGATCAATCACTTGTATCAATCTACGAGGGTCTCCCATTTTATCTCATACTCCTCTCCTAGGTCATCGGTGCTGAAACACCTTTGTATGGCTACAAGGCCAAAGTTAGGATCGTAGACAACTCTCTCCCCATGAGTGGGAATCTTTAGGATGTGTCATACATTCTCCAATGTCACTATCACCTCATCGGTGAGCAGATGGAGTGAACTCATCTTTGAATACCACCGCTCAGTGAGCACGATGATCAAACCCTGGTTAGCCCTGATCTCGGGCATGAAAGTAACATAATACAAACCAAGTGCGTGCAACATGCTCCTCTCTATCTCGTATAGATGATTGTACAACCACATCGACGATGACTGAATCTCGTGAGTATATAATGGGAAAAGCCTCACCTATGTTCAAACGAACATATTACGTCAATCGAAACATTTGGCTAAACTTATTGGACCTTTTGAGACTTAGAAATTTTACCTAAAATTGCATTAAATTTTTCAACAATTAGATGCATAAAACTTTTTTATAAACTTAGTGCACATAAACACACATGATACACTCTCATACATATGTGGTGCTACCCTACAAATGCAGTGATACTTCCTATAATTGTACTGCTAATTCAATTACAGGTTTAAAAAAAGTTGTGAAACGGCTACAAATGTGGTTCCATAGAATAAATGCAATGTACCTTCTAGATGTGTTGTACAATCCTACAAATGCGTTGAACACAACTATAGTTGCGGTGCAAAAACTGTACCACATCTGTTTGCTCAATTTTCAGCCCTAAAATCTACTAAAAAAAGGAATTTTTTTAAAGAAAAAAATGAGCATGTATTGCGTTGCCCAATCCCTAGCACTACCTAAAGGTCCGAACATGCTATCTAAAGTGTGAGCTCTTTGAAATTCTTGCCTATTTATTCTATCTTAATTAATTAAATAAATCTTATTTATTTAATTACGTCTTTAATTATCTTGTTCCTCTACATAAATTAAATAATTACTTTAATTATTTAATTATCCCCTTTCTAAGTTAAATAATTACTTTAATTATTTAATTCTTCACATTCACACTCCCTAAATTAAATTATTATTTTAATTATTTAATTATCCTATTTTCTCTCAACATTATCCACTTCCTCAATAATAAATAAAACATTTTATTTATTTATCTAGTTCCCACTTGCACATTCCTCAAATATTTAATTCATTAATTAATTATTATCTCATGCATCCCCACCTTGTTCGTAATGAGCACTCTCTTCCAGTTGACTAGATAATCAATGTTAGTCCACAAATTAATCAAAACAGTTTACCCCCACTCAATGAGAGTTAACGAGGTGATCAAATTCATTAACTGATTAATCAATTCCCCATGCAAATAGTTAACTAAAATATTACAGCCAGTTGGAGTTAGTTAACTTGTTCATCGATTCTTCTCAAGGATTCTTGATCCTTGATCTTGATTATCCACCTCTTAATCTTGATTGTCCTTTCAAATCAGAATTTTCTATAGAAGCAACCCTCATTCCTCTTTGAAAACTAACCACGAATCTTCAATATTTGGAACCCTATATCAATCATCAATATCTTGAACTTGAAGCAATATAGTGCATACAAATCCTAAGAGCAAGGCAAGGATCAAATTGAGAAGAGCAATGAAGGTCATGTTCAAGGGTAACATAGGAAGGTGTTATTGTATCAATCTATTGTTTTTTATGTTGCAATTGTTCTTTATTGTTTGATTGATTTGAGTATTGGTTTGGATTATAGTTAGTGGTTGCTATAGTTATTCATGATTTATATATGTATCCCATTTCCTAGTCAACAGTAGGATACTTTAGTCTTCAAACTATGTCATTCCTTAGCCAAGCTATATTATTTGTATTCATCTCCACAATAGAAAATTGTGTCTTCTATATCATGTGTTCTATTAAATAACTAACTATGTTTTCCTCTAGCAAGTGCCAAACAAAACCATATATTGCATCTAGGTTGATGCAAAAGTTGTCTCCACAAAAAGCTCAAAAGTGGAAGTATTTACCTGTTTTTCAAAATTTGTCACACTTGGACTGAAAATTTGAAGCACTCACACATTGAATCTTAAAAAAAGTTAGTAATATGAAATTTATTATTTTGAATCTAGTTTTCAAATATATAATTTATTCTAATACCTAGAGGATACACATTAAATTTTAATAGGCATGTATAAAAACCACTTTTTAAAATTCACATTTTTTTTACCATACCATGCACGTGTACGAACAACACTTTTTGACCTAGAAACAAAATTATTTTTCTAATTCCTTTTGGGGAAAGATATGTAACAACCTGAAGATTAATGAAGATATTCTTTTGTAATTTTTTTTATTGAACTTTAATTGGCCCTAATTGTTGTTTTTAAAAATCAACATGTACAAAGAACATAATTGGACCTAAAATAATTTTTTTTTGATGAATTGTTTGAAGATTGATGTCATGTAATTTTTTTTGCAAAAAATGTTAACAAATAAAGAGATTAAAAAATTAAAAAAAGCTTGATATTTCAAGTTTATGGGTCAGTTTGCATAGAAATTAATTAAAAAATAGAAAACATAATCAAATCTTTAAAAAAATTATATATTTAAAAACTGGGCATTGTGATCTATAATGAGTTTAATTTCATAGATTAATTCTAAAAAAGAGTCCATCAGCTATATTGCCAAAGTTAGACATTTCTCTTGTATTTGCCTTAGTTTTTTAGTCGCGGGTCAAAGGCTAAGGGTTGCTTGCCAAGCCTTTCCCAAGCCTAAAACCCTAGAAAAAAGTGACTTGAAATTTTGAATTTTTTTAGAACTGGTACCCTCTTTAAAATGGGTACCCATTCTAAAAATAGAACGAGTACCCATTTTAAAATGGGTACCCATTCTAAAAATAGAACGAGTACCCATTTTAAAATGGGTACCCATTCTATTTGGGAACGGGTATCCATTTTAAAATAGGTACCAAATGTAAGGCTCGAGTTCTTGATCCTGAATGGGTACCCTTTTTTTTAAAATGGTTAGCCAATCGTTTCAACATTTTTTTTGGCCAAAACCTCCCATCTTCATGGTCCCAACTTCTTGCACTTACCCATCTAGTAAATTGCACTTTAAATTTTTATTATCTTGATACTCTACAATAGTTTCTTCCACAACCTTGGAAAAACCAAAATGTTTCTTGTTAGAATCATCCAAAAGATTAATTGCATTTTGAATTTCAATTCAATCTCCAACCATATTTTTTTTTGAACTTGGCTATATGAAATACTTTCACTATTTCCCAACTCTACATTATTATTTTGAAGCTTTGTACATTTCATGTGAGACTTTCTATATTTATGTATTATTTGAGCTACTAAGGAGCTATCACGTAGTCCATAATCAAACACATGAGAAGCACAATGGATATTATTTGAGCTTTCCCATATTTTGAAGATGCTTAGAGAGTAAGCTTCTTATTGAAAAAAATCCATCAATTTTTCCATTTTTTCATGATTTGAAACTTGAGGATTATGAATTAATGCTTTCTCTATAAATTTATTCCCACCTTCAATCCTTGATTTTTATGCATAGGATCCATCACATCATAGAAATTTTTTTTGTATCATTTGGCACCCTTTCCTTCATAGTTGATGCAATTGTACCAAAATCTAAACTATCAAGTTTCCTAATTTTTATATCCAAAAAAGAAATTTTTTACTCTAATAGATTCTCCAATAAAAAATTTCATCATTAAATTTCCAAATAGATTTCATAAAAACACTCCTTTTGACATCAAACTATACCAATGACATTATTCCTTTCACCAATCAAAATCTCAAAATCTAAATCCTCCCAAAGTCCGTCTAAATTCCCATACTCATGCAACCTTTAGAAAAAAAAAATGATCTATCATACTAATTAAACATAATTCCACAAAAAAATATATTATTTAAAACAATGAAAAACAAAAATATCTTACTCTGTATAAATCTTATTTTCTTGTAAAATAGAGTTGATGTCCCAATAACCCTAAAAAATACTAAGTACAAAAAATATAAGATATTTAAAAATCCAAAGTTAAAAACTAATCAATCAAATTTTATTTATACAATCTTATCATACTAATGTAGTGTATCTTAACTTCATTGTATTATAGTTGATAATAACACCACATATACTATCGGTTGATGCTTCTAATGTGGTGCATGCTTTTTAAGTGCTAATTCTATCCATTGGCATAACCACTAGTTTGACATTAGCACTTTCTAATAAATTCTTAAGCTTTAAAACCTCTACTACACTAAATTACTTAGAATAGTTTTTTTTTTCATTGTGATTGCATTAGGATGATATAAGAGGCATTATGTGCTGATAGGGGTCTCAAATTTAAAATTTAAGGATTTATTAGTATTAGAATGGTATAAGAGATACTATAAGTTTCTATATTTATTCAAATACAAAATGTGTGATCTAGATTTTAGTTCATTCTTATGATTGCATTATCTATAGAATTGTCATAATGCAATTGTAATGTATGGTTTTTTTATTATGTAAAGAGTAATTTGATGATTCGTACAATTTATGAAAACATAATCACTTCATTTTCACTTTTATGATGTTTTTTCTACAACAAGTGGCTGACACAAAACATCCAAGGGAGACTACCTAAAACAAGAATCAATTAAAAATCACAAGGACTTTCACAAAGACTTTCAAATACTTCTAGAGACCTAATCACATAACACAAATGGATAGGAAATTCAAAAATTGATTATTATACCACAACACATAGAATGAAGTACATAACATCATTTGTACAATCTTATAACATAATAGTCAATCTTCAATTTAGCAGTTCATAATCAGGACCAACAATACATAACCTTGGTATAAGTGATACTTATACGATACAAAAATTTCAACATAAGTTTTCACAAATGGGAAAGGATTATCAACATAAATACAATAACACATTCAAGAACAAATGATACAACACAATACAGATAAAATGATAGAGCTATTTTCTCCTATACAACTTCAAAACTGAATTAATTTTTCTTCTTGACAACAGTAAATCTGTCATCCATAAAACAACCATAAAACACTCAAATCAACTCGAAATTTAAATCTATCAAAGACCCATTTCAGATTTGGCCCTCAACTACTTAGGAACTTAGACATAATTAAACAAAAATGACTCAAAAATTTACAAAATGCAAAACAACAAATGACTCCCACAAAAAACCTCTTTTTGGTATACTTGATTACAACCAAATGACAAAATAAGAAACCCAACAACCAGATATTTTTCAAAATATAAAATATTAAAATTTTAATTAATTTAACCATTTTTCAAATTCTTATAAATCTAAAATCCTAGTCTTACATTGACTGATTGCAATTACAGGGAGAAACAAGAGAGAATTTACAATCATGGAGGAGTAGTTTGACAGCAGTCTTGTGTAACAACCATATCTCAAAAATTATGATCTGGGTTTCTGAGATTTGTAAACATAATTTAAAAGACAACAAAATTCAAAAACCCTTTAAAATTATCACCAACCCAGTTCGTAAAAACATAATTATGGGTGATGCAATCAAACCATTTTATTAGTAGAGAACTAAGACAATAAACATGTATTGATTTGTATTCAGGAATAAATAAATGTTTCAATCATACATAGAATACAAATATCTATCACTTATTTTCAAGAATCAGAGAGAAAAATCAATCAAATTATTCTTACATTCAAAAAGAAAAATTTAAAACAAAATATTTCAAAATCCAACCTAGATCCAATGCTTGACATGGATGAAATTTTGATGCCGAGCTCCGAAAAAATTGAACTTCTGACTCTTTAATCTAGAATTTTCTAAAAACTACAATTCCCCAACAAAATCTATTCCCCTCAAATCACAATTGAATTCCAAATCACTCTCCTCCAAATTTCAATTCAAAACCACTCCAAATTTCCCAAAAATCTATTTCTTTCTTTTTTTCCCAAAATCCTCTAAAATTTCATGCAAAAAAAAGGAAACTCTCATTTCCCTATTTTTTTTTTTCTCATAAATAAAAACTAATTAAATTCAAAGCAGAAAGAAAAGAAAAATGAAAGTAACTTTCTTTCTTTTTCCCAAAAAGACTCTTTTTTCCCCCAAAAAGACTCTTCTTTTCCAAAATAAAACAAGTAAATAAAATCCTATTGTAAAATAAATTACTAAAATATTAAATTAAAGTACCTATCCTCATCCCATTAATAAAATAATTAAAATAAATTAAATAATCAAATTAACTTACATAATTAACTCATTTGTTTAGGGTTTCCCAATAAATAAATTTAAAATATTATAAGAGATAAAATAACCTCCTTAAAAATAATCACTCTACCAAAATAGTAAATCAAAACATAAATATAACATATGCTTACATATTAATATTTAAATATTTACTAATAAATATTAATATGTAATAAATAATATTAGAATATGTTAATATTTATAACTTTATTTTCATAAAACATAATATACATATAATCATAATAATATTAATAACAATTAAATAATAACAACTAACATGAGCGACCCAATATCTAACTTCACTCAAATAATCCACATCTAAGACTAGGCATAAACTATGAAATAACTTCACATAAAAAAAAAACATTCACATCAAAGCATAAATAACAAGAATGGTCACAACAGTGACTAACCTGACTTACTAAAGGACTTAGTGCCATTAGAATTAAGTCCACACTCAAAGCTAGACATTGGAGTCACACAATCACATAACTCAACAGAAAAAATTCACACACGTGCAACACTCAAATCATAGGGTAAAGGAGATTGGGCATTGTCCCATGACAACTCGAAAAGGTGATCACACATTGAATCCATTTTCTCTAGTTGGGGACAATTACTAGGGTTAGGTTATAACTTAGGTCTAGATGTTATCTCCTCAATCACCATTGGGATTAGAGGCATGCTCATACCTGCTAATTCAGGTGGAGACATGGTCTAGTACTTGTTCCCTCAAACATACAATTTAGAGCACATGTGCATAATAGCCGAAGCACTAGGAAAGGAATTCTAGCGATCATATCTCATTCTCGTATGTCTCACATACGTCCAATTGTATAATACCGCCCTTTCCACAAACACACTATTGCATCACTTAACTATCTAAATAAATCTCTGCATAATAATAATAACATGACAATATACACCATACTCACCAAAGCACTAACAAAAAAGCATGTCCCATATTGCAACTACAAGGCTTGAACACAAGTCAATACATCTTCATCTTCAAGTTCCAAAGTCAAACTTCCTGCACATCTATGGTGAGAATGGAGGGGCACTACATAAAAAATTTAATAAGGACTAAATTATCATTGGAGTGTTTAGAGATAAATTATAGTAAAATATTTAGCAAGTTGTAGAATTTTTTTTGACAAATTGTGATAATTTACAAAAGTGCAAAGCTCGAGTAGAAGAGGGCAAAGAGGTTATATGATGATGTAGGAAAATTGTTGATAATCTTGCATGATTGTTTGAACAAAGAAATTTTTTCACTTGAATGCTAAAGAGTTGGAAAAGAGATAAAATATTTGTTTCAAAACTATACATATTCAAATTTCCAATTTATGAAACTATATATATTTACTTCAAATTCCTTCAATGCACACCATATTTCATCATAAAATGAACTACACCTTATATATTTAAAAAATTAAATTGACTAAAACCTACCCTTAATATCTATTCCTAGACCCCAATACTTGTACATAACTATATAATTAAATCAACCCCTATTTCCAAACATCTAAACATATACCAGTTTACATTTTAAATAATTTAAAATCTGTCAATATACATGGTAAGATATATCATTTCTTTTATACAATAGGGGTACCTGGGGTGAGACTAGTCCCCTGCGGGCGAGAGTCGCCGCCCCCAAGAAATCTCACCTTTAAAACCCTAGAGTGGAGTCGAACCCGAGACCAATGGAGAGAAAACCCACTGCCCAAATGAAAGTAAAAATATAAGTAAATAAATTCCCAAATGAAAGTAAAAAATTAAAAACTTTTGTTGCACTATCAACCAAAGAATACAATCTCTAAAAGAAACTAAATTTTTAATGATATAAATGATATGTTAAACACCTAAGCAAGTAATAGGATGCAAATGTTGCAATGTATTCTAGCACATGTTGCAGTATTTAACATCAACACGTGAAGCTTTTCATGGCCTCCACGATTAACTAAATTTAAAAAAAAAAAAAAAAAATTACAAATGAAGATTTCTACCGCCGAAGGAAATAAACTCATATTCTACAATCAACAATGATTCAACATAATTTCTTTGATTTTCAAGCATATTAGTGTTAGAGAGATACATAAGATAAATTCATAAATTGTAAAGATATGGCAGAGGAGTAGTAGATGAAGCCGAGGTGACCAGAGGCTTCGAGCATCCATGACCCCTTCATTGAGGAATTAGTTAGAAAAAACCAGTGTTGTAATGACAATAACAGAGCCATGTGACGTTCTCATCTCAAATATGCTTGTCTCTAGCTTTGGAAAGGGCATGCACTCTTATCACAAAAAATCCCCCTCCTCTGTTTTACAAGAAGCCCCAAACATTAGAGTTGATGGATATGTTGCCACTGATGTCAGAGATGATGGAAGGTCCTATCATAATAAACATTTTCATCCATCACAATCCAAATTCCATAATAAAATTATCCCTTGTCAAGAACTAATATGGTGGTTAAACACAAATGGAACATCTTATAGAAATAAAGCTTAACAAATCATGGAATAACAGACGAAACTACCAAACTAGCTTCAACCTAGCTGATCAATTATCTATGTATCTATCAACGTTACCTATCTTATCAAAAATCCTTTTTCTTCTAGGTTGTTGCATTATCGGAACCAAACCAGGCATCTTATATGAGATGTTTCACTCCTTAAATCAGACACAATATTTTGAATCATATCAAACACTTATCAGTGGACAAGAAGATCTAAATGGCTGTGGACTCATTTGGTCTAGTTAAGTATTATCTTTTTATCTAATTTATCTTATGTAATGTTCCTATGCTACTCAATGATATCCACATGTGACTAGAGCAACAATGATGAATCATGATGTTTCTTTTTGTTGATTTTTGTTTGTGGTTTTATCTTGATAATATGACTGGGGAAACTAAGGTCCTTATGTGTGATTAGGGTTCCATTTGGCATAATGAAAACATCCTATACAAGTTAAAGGTCAACTAACACTTTCTTGCATTAGGATTAACATGTCCTATGACTACTTCCTCACATATTCCAACAAGGTTCTATTGTTACTAGTATGAAACTGGGAAATCCTTGTTTGATGTTTCTAAATATTTGACAAACAGATATTAACGTCACCAAGGTTTGTCTCAACTTGGTGTACACATATTCACTTGTCCATATATCAACATCTTTAGGCAAATAGAAACAAAAGCCACCATCACAATTCATGCTTTGGTGTGCATACATCTTCTTGTCACATAATAAAACACTCTATGATGATAAAACATGCACTACTGAAAGCTCAAATACTATCAAATCATATATCACTCTTGGATGGACGGTCCATCTAACTGTTCTTCACTCCTTACTAACTATTTCTTCTCGCTAACATTTCTTCCATCGATCCCACAGTCATCTCAAGGACGTGTTATGACACACAAAAAAATGCATTAGTTGCATCATCTTGCATCCATATTAATGTTAGAACACCATATTCAGCATCATATGCATCTCATATATATATCAAAATTTGTCATATTACAAAACTGATATGTCTATCAAAAATGGAGCTCACAGGCTTGATTGAAATATACATATGTCTAGATATACAAAATATATCAGGCAAACCTGAGATGCCCCTATCATCATGTCCCAAGGTGGGCATAGCCTATCAAGGTCTTTACCCTGATGGTCCAGTTTGATCTCTAGGTGACGGTGGAGGTGGATAAGGTGACCTTTGAGGAATTGATAGTCCACCACTGCTACTTGATCTCTGTGAATGTGATCTGCTCTAAGACTCGCTCTCAGTTTAGCTTGGTTCCCTCTATGAAGGTGGCACCACACCCTCATACAACTCATGATAATATTGTGCCTCACGACCTACCTGATAGAAGGTGAGAGAAAAATCAAAATTGGTTCCATTCACCGTCTCAATAAATTTGAGGGATCGCTCCTTAACCCTTTGCACCCTGATAGTAGCAGTATCCTACTCAACAGTCAATTGAGCTACCTAACCCTACAGACCCTACACTTGTACCTAGAGAGATTATATCTGCACCTATATAGCAACCATTTGTGAATCATGTCCTCCCACCTCAGCCTCTTCCTGCATCACATCTCTGATAGCCTCTCTAATGGATACCTCCTTAAGCCCCACATCCACGTCAACCTCCATATGTTGCTCCTCTCAAGCAACATCGTCCTCTTGAGCATGATCCTTCTACACACCCACATTAGGAATATCCTACTCTCGCTAAGCAATTTCCTCGACATGGACATCCTCTATAATGGGTAAAAGTTATCCTCTAGCTCTGCCTTTCCTCCCCTGTCTCTAGGACCTCCATCATCACCCCTTCTCCCACCACCTCTCCCACAATCATCTATCCTCCCCCTCCCTTGGAGTCTCCCTCTTGGTCCTCTACCCAAACCTCTCTTCAGTGGCTGGAAAATATGGATTTGTCAATGGTAATAGTTTGTGTTGTGCCCACTAGTCATCATAGTCTGGTGTAGTTCATACATCTGCCACCTCTACTCCTACACTCCACTGTATAAGTTGTAGCTGGTCAAAATCCTGAATGGAAACTTAGGGACTAATCTTGGGCCCCCACTATGCTACCTCCTGTGTTGATTTGGGAAAAATGGCCAATTCATTTGGCTCACCCTAGATTGCTTGTCAAACTGTTGAAGCACTCACTCTTACAACTATCACTCTATGATATGCTTGCTTTGAATGGTCCACCTAATCAAATATCTAGTCTGCCTATATTAAGGAAAATGCTCATACCAAGGGGAACACTACTTGTAATTCCTCCATGTGAAGGAATCCACCAAATCAATCTCATCTCTCCACCATCCAACATCTCCAACATGAGTCTGTGTCAAAGCTTCTCCATAGATGATACATAAGGTAAACCACATGGAAAGTTTGTCGTTGTCACTAGTTTGAAAAAGGCTATATGCTCCCACACCCATACGTGGAGTAGTGTTGTCCCACATCCAACAAAATAGGTGCCTCTATAGGAAACTTTGTGTACCTAAAAATATAACATCGCTAGAACATAGGGGCCCCAGGCATATATAGTACCCTCATCCATCATGTGGACCAACATTTGGCCACATCCAATAGGAAAAATGTGTCCTCTCTAGTCTTACACTAGGAGACTTGTTATGCAACAACAAACAAAAATGATCAATCACTTGTATCATTCAACGAGGGTTCCCATCTGATCTCATACTCATCTCCTAGGTCATCGGTGTTGAAACACCTTCGTATGGCTACAAGACCAGAGTTAGGATCGTAGACAACTCTCTTCCCATGAGTGGGAATCTTTAGGATGTGTCATACATTCTCCAATGTCACTATCACCTCGTCGGTGAGTAGATGGAGTGAACTTATCTTTGAATACCACCGCTCAGTGAGCACGATGATCAAACCCTGGTTAGCCCTAATCTCAAGCATGAAAGTAACATAATACAATCCAAGTGCATGCATCATACTCCTCTTTATCTCGCCCAAATGATCGTACAACCACATCGACGATGACTTAATTTCATGAGTATATAATGGCAAAAGCCTCACCTATGTTTAAACAAACATATTACGTCAATCGAAACATTTGGCAAAACCTATTGGACCTTTTGAGACTAAGAAATTTTACCTAAAACTACATTAAATTTGTGAAAAATCAAATGCATCACACTTTTTCATAAATGTAGTGCACATAAACACACGTGATACACTCTCATACGTATGTGGTGCTACCCTACAAATGCAGTGCTACTTCCTATAATTGCAGTGCTAATTCAATTACATGTTTAAAAATAGTTGCGAAACAGCTACATATGTGGTTCCATAGAATAAATGCAATGTACCTTGTAGATGTGTTGTATAATCCTACAAATGCAGTGAACAACACTATAGTTGCGGTGCAGAAACTGTACTACATCTATTTGCTCAATTTTCAGCCCTAAAATGTACTAAAAAAGGAATTTTTTTAAAGAAAAAAATGGGCACGTATTACATTGCCCAATCCCTCGCGCTACCTAAAGGTCTGAACATGCCATCTACAGTGTGAGCTCTTTGAAATTCTTTCCTATTTATTATATCTTCATTAATTAAATAAATCTTATTTATTTAATTATGTCTTTAATTATCTTGTTCCTCTACATAAATTAAATAATTATTAGTAGTTATTTAATTAGCATTCATCCTATTCATCTTTTCATGGGAGGATATAGAGATGGGCCTTAGGTCACGAAGCGCACCCCACTTGAAGACTAGCCCTACTTTCATTGGGACTGACCAAATATGCCTTAGCCACCGGCCTGTGGCTGCGCCACCGACCATATGTACCTTAGAGCCCCTATATCTCCCACCCCCCAGTGGGGTTGGGACTGACCAAAGGTGAGTATGGTCAGTGGGTTACTTGGGTCGGGCCCCTAAGGCACATATGGGTGGGTGTGAAGCACTGGTAGTCGGTAGATTAGTTGTAGTGGAGGGGTTCAGTCGATGCTTAATTGGAAGTAGATTTCTTGCGCTGGTTATGCTAGTTCAACAACTATAGAGGGCGACTCTCCATCAGTAACAATTAGAATAAGGAGGGCGTTCAACCATTTCTCGATAGCTACTCGTTAATTCTCCTCATTGAGGAGCCAAGACAAA
>VDFB02196273.1:0-35372 GCA_007258455.2 Sequoia sempervirens | reverse complement strand
GTATGTAAAATTATATATAAATCAAACATATATATAATTATAATTCTATATAAATTTTCACAGTTTATCCAAAATATCTCCTTTTACAATCTTCTTAAAATTTTGATTGTATTTTATAGCAAAATCTTTAAATACGGTCATATGGCCATCAAATTTAAGTTCTCATTTAAAAACATATGTATATTAATATTAAAATTAGGGTGTTCGACCGAACATTCTTGGAATGTTCGGTCGAACCCATTTAATAAAGTTTTTTTAATTGCATGTTATGGTGGTTCGACCGAACCATAGTTCGGTCGAACCCTAGTTCGACCGAACCTTTCCAAGATGTTCGACCGAACACATATTCGGTCGAACCCCTCTTTTTTCACCCTTGCTTCCTAAGGCACCAGAATTGTTGAAAATTTTGCGTTTCGAAGCTCAATTTCAGAATGAAAATGGAGAAGATCTCAAAAACCCAACTAGTATTGGGTTCCCCTCAAAACGAGCTATCCAACGAATATAATTTTAGTATGTTTTGATTATATTATCTATCTATTTTTTAAGTTTTATTAAATATAGGTTTTTCACTGAAAACAAAAATCTCTATTCTGCACAAGTGGAAAAATAGAAGATTATCAAAAAAAAAAATTTAAAAATATGAGTGCACCAGATATTGGAGTTCTTGATCCAACGAAAAAAAAAAAGAATTTTGATACATACAGTAAAAATTATGCTATAATGGTTATGCTTATATGTCTAATCTGTCATTTGATTGACTTGAAACTTGATTGAAGAAAAATGAGTTCAATAAAAAACTATCTAAACCAAGTGGAAGCACTGATATCGGAGTTAGAAATCTAAATTTGAAAGAATTGGAATTTTATCCTTCATGGAAAAAAAGTTATGCGTTATACGGTGTGCGTCACTTTTTAAAAATGTTGTATTTTGAAAAAAACCAATTTTTGTGGGAGATGGAAAAAGAAGTGCAATCTGATTCCAAAAAAAATGAAAAAAATATTTTTAGAATCTACAGACAAAATTTGACAAGACTCTAGTTTACATCATCTTCAAATTCCTTACGGTTCAATCGCTATAGGTTCCCGAATGTGGAGATTGTGTTAAAAAAAAAATATCAGTGTCCAGTTAGGCCAAAAAGTGTAAACCACTATTGTGGGATCACCCACAACAACATTGACACATGGAAATAATTCATGAGAGTATTTATATCATAGTATGATGATAAATTTGAACTATATTTTTCATCTATGAGCTCACAACCATTAAAAAGTAGATTAATAAAATTGTTGTTCAATTTAGCAACACATTTATAATGTCAATAAAAAAGGTACAACCATAGTTAAGACCTAATGATTTTATGTGTCTTGTATTACATTGTGGCGTCTTTGATACCAAAATTGAGTATTGTATCAGAGATAAAAATCCATAGAAGCTTAGGAAAGATTATGCCACTACTATCAAAATTGAGAGTAACATGAGGGATTTTAGATAACACATCAAGACCTAGTCGATATTAAGTTAGCCCAACTTGAGAAAAAACCTTTAGCTAAACCTTTGACTATAGATGAAAAGTTAGACAAGTTGATGGGCATCGTAAACAACCTATCATACAAGGTTGCAAGAAATGAAAAAGGGATACCACATCCTAACACTGCAACTCATTTTAATGTTGGGACAATATTTGCACAACAATCCTTATAACTATGATTGGGCTAAAAGATCATAGAAAAATGAAAGGTAGAATGTACCTAGTCAAAGGGACTTCAAATTACAGAACAACAAAACTCTTGATCCTCTTAGAAGAGATAATGTGTCTACTATCTTCCTGATGACCTTGTAAGTTGTATGGATACCTTAACTAATACAAAAATGGCATTCCTTATGAAAATGAAAATTTACAATATTATGATGGAGATATTGATCAATTAAATAAATTTCAATAGAAGTTTAATGATGAAAGAAGTGATTACTCTGATCTTGAAGGTGCTAATCAAGTCTTTTAAAATAATCATGATGTTTTCCTAAGACAATATGAATTACCACTTCATAATTTAAAACATTTAATGGAAATGGACAAGCAAAAGTACCAATGGAAAACTCATTCAAATGAAGACAAGAGGATTCTTATCGATGCTACATTCAGCCATTCTCAAAATGGTCACCAACTAAGAGGTAGAAATGTTCCTCCAAAATTTAAAAAGAAAACAATTTTGTAGTACCAAGGGTAGAGGGACCAAGCTTAGAAAAAGAAAAGCATACTATAAGGAACAACATAAAGAATAACAATCCAAAAGAGGGAATAGTTGAAAATGGAAGATATCCATTGCAACAACCTTCCAACATGGCAAAATAAATCCTAGATGGAAAAATACAAAGCCTATAGGTGTGAATGATAATTCAAAGGGAAAGAACCCAATTGTATATACTAGCACAATCCTTCTTAGTTATTGGATGGAGTTTTAAACAAAGGGAATAAGATAAATGTAAGAGGTAATGATCTCCTATCTTTTGGTTTTCCAATGCATTTAATTCCTCAAGAAAGTGATATTTAATAATCCCTCAAATACACCCTTACATATTTATAGCCCTATAGATATAGCACAAATGATTCAAATTAAAATCATTGTGAACTGTGTAGGATCTTAGAACATAGGGATAGGGTTTTGTCATATTTTTATAATGTAAAAGAGACCAATCAATCTACTACAAACCCCAATTCTACTACTATCCCTAAATATAAAGAAGGAAAGTATTGAGGTTTATTTAAGGAATTCCTTGTCAAATAATCAAGAAAATGAGGATCTCTTTTACACTACTTTGTTTATCAATTGATGGTTAGTTCATAAATACATGCTTGAATCTACTGCAACAAGTAATGTTATGCCTCTCATTCGCATGAACCATTTAAGGGTGAAAGTGTCTAAGTCTTATGGCAAAAAAATTTCCATGGATTCCCATGAGGTTAATGTTGTGGTCATCATCAACAATGTCGAAGTTTAGTAGGCCACGTATCCCAAGAAATCATTCTTAATGGATATAATTTATGTCAACTCCCTAGATAAATGTGGCATGTTATTATCTAAATAATGGGTTTCTTTAATAGATGGTAATATCCAAATGGATCTATCATATGCTACTATTTTATTGGAGAGTAAATTGTCAAAGTATACATAGAGAGAGAAAGACGTGTTGAATATGGTTGAAGATCAGTACAAGACAGGTAATTAAGCATATTGCATAAGCACATAACCTGATCACTTCGTCAAGTATTGTGATGAAGAAATTAGTGATGTTGCAAAGTCTCTCTCTATTTCTAGCCCTAGTGAAAGTGTTAATGAGTTTTTGATCATTTTATTTGATGGTGTATGTTCCAAAGAGGTCTTAGGGGCTAGAGTTGTCCTTGTTTCACATAATGGTGAAACATTCCAATATTCTTTCAATTTGACATTCAAGTTCACAAATAATAGTGTAGAATATGAGACACTAATGTTTGGCTTGGATATTACAAATCAGCATGAAATCAAATTCATAAAGGTCCTAAGAGATTTAGATCTCATCACTCCAATGATTAGAAAAAACTATTTAACAAAGGATGAGACACTAAAAATATAGAAATGGAATTTGGGACACAATGGAATTATATGATGCATTTGGTATCGAATGGGTTAATAGATCAAACATTGATATTGAAGATGTTATAGCTATTGATGTTTCCAAGTTTGATTGGAAATTAGTGTCATCTCAATGCCAACTTAATATTTAATTCTTAACAAGACCTAATTGTTAGGAAAATATCAGGTTCATCTAAGAAAGGGCATTCGAGATCAGTAGTGCCTTCAAAAACTTTTATCTTTGGAATGCCTCAAATACATGTACTACTATGCCACAAAGCAGAATCAAACATAGTTTATTTCCCACATTAATCCTTTTGAGAGAAACTTGTGCAAAACTAACCAATTCCAAACAACAACACTAAACAGATTCAATCACATAGAACCATTAAACATGAAAGATGGAACAAAAAACATGAACACACATATTTACATGGGGAAAACCTTTACAGGTAAAAAACCCCACACTCCAAAAGACCCAAATCATCATTGTATTATTCAGCAATAAAAGTATAGTTACAAATACAATATCAAGCTCACAACCTTTACAAAAGATTTACATCTTATTCCATTTTGGAGAGTATCCGACAGCATAACCCTTCTCAACTACCTCTCTCTTTGAGAGACATCTCTTTTGGCTACCTAGCCTCTCGACCCGACCATCGGCCACTTAGCCGCTCAGCCTATCAGCATTTGAGATTTGTCTCTCTTCTTTGAGATAGTCTTTCTCTCTCTCTCAGCTACCCAGCCTCTCAGCCACTCTGGTAACCGCTACTCTAAGCCACCCAGTCTATCAACCCTACTTTAGAGTTTCCATACTTGTTGACTTCACCAACAAGCTACATGTTCACCTCGAGCCACACGCCATCATCCAACATTTAATTTTGGCTATTGGATAAGTGTTCATTCAAATCTCCATCGTTGAACTTAGGGTTATTCACCTAACACACACGTCGCTCTAACGAAGAGACATTCATTACAGTCTCTCTAATGTCCACTGAGCACATGGGACCACATGCCATATGTCCTTCATGTCATCGCCACCTATCAGCCTTTGTTATGATCCACCATCATCATCATGCTATCTAGTCCCACCAAGACTACTGGGTCACTGATCGCCATACCGGGGGGACACCAATTTGTCTCCCACCAATATAAGAAAGTCTTGATGATGTTCACTTTACCGCTCCAAGTGGTCCCCACATCCCTTGGCTTCAAAGTCGCTATGTCATTAAAAATATGAACTTAAAAACCTCTTGTCGTAGGTTGTGAAGTTCCCAAAACTTGTGACTCGTCAACAACAATGGGATCACTCTGTCACGGAAAACCCAAACTTCAAAACCTCATGTCGGAGGTTGAAAAATTCCCAAAACTCATGACACGCCAACAACAAAGAGAAAATCATTTGCTTCACAGTCGCTAACTTGGGAGGTTATGAAACTTTCGAACCCCATGACTTAAGTTAGGAAAACTTGAAACCAGTGACGTAAGTCAGGCCGATAAAGGAGAAAATCTCAACTGCTCTAGGAAGTCGATCAAGCCAGTAAATTTCAGTCACATTTTTTAACATTCTCCCACTTGACGAAGAACTTACCGGCTCCTTCCAAAGCAATCTCAAGAATCTTAAACAATGATTTTGCACTCCAACTACGACACTTGCAATGACATCCAAGATGTCCACCAACTCAAGCAATAGTTCCAGCCATCCACCATAGGAAAAGGGAACGAGCCAAGGCGTATATGCACTAGTCTCAAGAACACAAGAATCATATCCAATAGATAGCAAAGGCTTCAACACTGCCACCACTCCATTGTGCTCACAAGCTATACAGAAGAAATATCAACTTAAAAGCTTCAACCCGAACACAACCATGAAGTTATCCTCCAGAAAACAAGATAGAACATCAACTAGAACAACAACCAACAAAATGACTACTCCCATCCAACTGAACACAAACCCACTTGACTGAAAATAGCACCCAAAGCAAGTGCTAATGCATCCAATCGCACATACCTCCAAGGTATCAACATCAAAAAACTCATTCCACTTACATAGCCAACCTGTCAACTGCAAAAAAACAAGCTCCATGTGCCAACCAGTTGAAGAAGACAAAACATATCCAGGAACTTGTTGGAAATAGCATGGCATTTAATTGCAATCCTAAACATTATTTATTTCATGTCTCTCCTAAGTCGAGCAAATGTTGAAAATTGAGGTGTTTATGTAGCTTAATACTTTGTAAAACTATTATACTTTCCGATCTAAATATATATTCTTTGTTACAGATAATTTGTGGGTGATTATTTGATTAATTCATTTTATCATTTGTAGAATGAAGACAGAAGGTTGTAGAAGAATTAGAAAGAATATTAGAAGATACACAGTATATACCGTGGAGAAACCCTTTCAAGAAAAAACTCCACCAAGAATCAATATATTATTTAATCTCTGAAGTAGATTACAATAACTCTGATTCTTCCATGAGATGCTTCTTCTGCCTTCACCAAATCTTCTTCACAACCTGCAATAAAACTAATACAAACTCTCTTCAACTTGCTTGAGATATATAGGAAATAAACAACTTTGTAAACTCCAAAAGAGTTACAATTACAAAGCTCAATCCCTATCTCCTAAAAGGTATGTCTATCTCTTGCAAGTAAAGTTTAACCATGAAGAACAATGTCAAATCATCTCCTTCATCCATTTGGGTGTCCCAAATTGAAGTACTAACTCAACCTTTATTCCATAAATATCTTCAAGGCTTTATCCTACAAGTAGGCACCCAAGAGTGGGCCCACTTAATTTAACCTTCTCAAATATCTTAACATGTAAAGGAATTAATTCCAAGAGGCCAACTTGGGTGCCCAAAGTGGGTCCAAGTCATTTTTTGTTAACTGAAACATCTCCCTCCACCATTCATGCAAGAATGGTCATTCCCTGTTAACTAAAGGAAGTCGCCTGTTATCTGTCATGCAACTCAAGTCATTAGTCATGCATTCCAAGTTAACTGAAGTCAACTAGCATTCAACTAAAACTAACTGAAGATAAATGAGCCATAACTAAACTAAATTGAACTGAATTGAATTGAACTAAACTAAACCAAACTAAACTAAACTAATTCTGAACTGAACTTCATGCATGTAAATGTCAAACCCTAACTCCTAGGATCTTTTCATGCATTACAAAAGTGTTATCTCTTACTTCCAAATAGTTAACTTAACTCAAGGTGAGTGCCACCTTCCATATGGGTGCCCCATGTGCTCCTATTATTTAGGAACTCATCTTGGATGCCTTCACATGCTCCTATCATTTAGAATTAATTACAAATGTCAATTAACATCATTATTTCATCTAAAATTAATATCTCTCCAATCTTAGTGTTTGAGAACACTTTCCAAGGACTTAGGAGACACGTGAAATAAATAATGTTTAGGATTACAATTAAATGGCATCCTATTTCTAACAAAACTCTCACTGCATGGGTAAAGCCAAATCTGAAAGATCAAGGCATAATGAGTCTACTAACAGCATCATACAAGAGGTGTAAACCACATCATGTAGTACCAAGGAATCATCCACAATGATATACACAATCTGTAGACCAATAACCTATAAGAACAACTCTCACCACAAATATTCACAACTCTCCCAAGTTCTTTACACACCCAAAAAAGGAAAGAGATAAAGAACAACCTCATACCAATGTAATGTGAAACCAAACATCCATGAAGAGAACCAAGACCAAAGAGAGCACCTCTGCATATCATGTATCTATAGAAAAATCCTCCAACATACACCTCTAGATGCCAACTATGTCAAGTATGATCTCCTTCAAAACCCCAAGAGAAAAACCTTAACAACATCCAACTATTCAATCACCAAGATCAAACATAACATATATATCATGTAATCAATATGGATGTAAGCCTCTCAAAGAAGATCAAACTATTCCATTTCCCACCTTAGGAAATCAAACCATAAACCATCTCCTAACAGCCCTCAACAATGCATGACATATTAAACTCAAATGTACAGGGAGATGGCCATGCCAAACATCTTCCAAATGAACCCTTCAAAACTAACTACACAACTCAAGATCCATATCCATGAAAGAAAGCATAAAACACCTAAGAGAAACAATGAGGAATACCTCTCAAGTGATAAACTATTGAGCGGACCAAGAGTAGAGAACAAGAATACTCCTTCAAGATATGCAAGCCATCATGAATCCTCCAAGAGCAATCTCCTCATTGGTCTATGTTGAACTCATGTCCAACCAAGGTGAAGACTTTTCAGACTTTCTGTTGAAATCTCATCAAGAGCAACCATCTCAACAACACTTCTCTCCTCTTAAGAGAGATACAACCTCACCTTATTTTCCATGTGTCCATGAACACCTAAAAACGATCATCTCATGCTAAACTCCAAATGCATCACTGCACTATCATGAAGTTCTCAAGCATATGACCAATGTACCCAAAACCATAGAGAATCACTAGACCACTATCAAAAGCTCCAATCATCTGAATCAGGAACTTATGATGACATCATGATCTTACCATCCCACTTAGGAGATACCATGCTCCAAGTGAACATACCTTGGTCTAAAGAGTAATGAATCATGCCAAAACTCTAATGTGAAATAAAGAGTATACCATGACATGAAACAAAACATAATCTAAACCAACATCACCTATCAAGCATCACCAACACCTCAACCAAAGACTCCAAGAATCCTCCATGGTTCCAAGATGTTGCACATCTTCAAATAGTGTCCATGCAAATGCGAAAGAACCCTTCTACAGCAAGAGGATCTAAGAGCTCCTCCTAGTAACATCTACAACACTAAAGAAGACCATCCATCAACAAGTGATCAAACCCATAGTCATTGCTAAAGCTCCCACTGAAACGTGAAAACCAAGCTCTCTAAGCACCATGACCAAACATCTGCTAATCTAAAAATCCTTCAAGTCCACACAACAACATGTCCATCTGACAACAATACCAAGTGGCACCAAGATCTTCAAACCAAGCAAAAAATTACCATCACTGTCAAAAGATTACACAAAGCAATGTATCCAAGCTATCCATGACATCATGATACAACATGTTATAGGTCCCCTTAACTGACTATTCAAGTACTCAAACACCATCCATCCTCACATCTCAAAGTAGCTAGACCAAAGCATAAGTGACCACAAACAAGGCCAGCTAACAAGTCTGCACCAACACAAAATCATATCTCGTGGATATAGATAGTCCACTTCCAAGTTTTCCCACAATAAACATGTAGGTAAAGACAACCCACAAAAATTGCATAATGTTAGAACACAATGATCTACTGAGAGGGGGTGAATTAGTAGATATTAAAACTTTGATTCTTAAATACTTTTGCAGATTCAATCCTAAACTCAAATGTGCAGATTGAAACATGAACAAAAATAATAACCACAAGCACAATAGAGAACAACATATAACACCAGCTATACGTGGAAAACCAAAGATGGGAAAAACCATGGTGAGAAATGTTGCTAGGATCTACTGCCCTAATCTAGCCTCACAAGCATAAAAGTTCAATTACAAGTTTTAAGGGCTACAACCCCAAGGAAGCTTCAACTCCCTGTTTCAGAAGCAACAACTTCAAGGATGCTACAACACCCTAATCTGAGCTACAACTCAGTGCAAATGGAGGCTACAACCTCTTGCAAAATTAAAAGTTCAAATATGCATATGAGTGGTTCTACATAAACCTGAGATGCATCAATACATACAATACAATGTTGCACTTATTGCAACTTACACTTTGTTGTTGTAGTTGCACTCTCAACAACACATACTTTTGTTCTTCACTCTCTTCTACTTTGCACCCTCTTCTCTATCGTATTCTCAGTTGTACATCTCTCTGTTCAACACTTTGTACACATGCTAACTTAGCACTCTTGCAGACTCAACCATATATACAATACCTAATCGTCTTTCTTCTTTACCAACCTGCAATTATTACCTCGAGATCTGTTACATCGGCCAGATCAGCCCTCACATCCTATTAGGGTTTCCTTCTCTTGCAAACCTCACCAGCAACCTACTTTTGCATAGAGCCACACAACATTTATTTTTGATACAAAGAATTTTCCTTTGTTCTCTCTATCAAATTCTAAAATCTGATTGTGCATTTAATGTATTCTCTTGTCAATATGATCTTATCTTGATTTGTTTCTCTGCGATCATCTGAATTGCCACCTTGTGCATCAAATCTCATTATAATTGTTGTTGAAATAGATAGAACATTTAATTCTCATTTCCATGTTGGTTACTAGTCAAAACCCTCATTCACACTTGTCATAGTCATTCAGATCTCTACATTTAAATTCTAGTCCTCGATCTACACCTTCGTGCCATGATCCTATGATCATCGTTCACTATTACAACTTTAAATCATGACCGTCCGATAGGCGATTGTTTAAATCTCTGTCATTGATCTTATCATATCACTTTGTCATTGGGATATCATCCAGACTCCTGCTGATACAAGCAGGTCATACTGATATGCTTGCCATGTTATCTCATTGAGCCCACAACCTACATATCATCCATGTCATCACCACATCATTCGCAACAACAATGCGAAATGACATATTGAGCACTCGTTCATTTCCATCTATTAACTATCATCACACTAGGGTCCCACTTATCACTTCATCGTTCTGTCGAGGGGACACCATCCACAGTCCTATCGATGTGCCTATATCACACCAATACACATTAAGTGTTATCTTGGTCGGTCCCACAATCGGCATTCACTCTTCTATCGTTCTATCAGAGATACCTTCTTCAAGGTTCTAACGATATCACTTTGTTCATCTGATAGGAAGTTCATCATTGTATTGGGGGGACAACCTTAAGTTTCCTATCAATGATGTTCACTCACGCCAATAAGGCTTCCATACTCCACCTCAGGTCCACACTCCACTTGTCATCCTCATGTATGCACCTTCATCATCCATGTCAACGCTTTGTAATCCATAACAAGGATGTGGATTACGGTTCATCCAATCTCTTCGTGCCATGTGCTAGAAACGTCGTCACTATCAACAACATCATTATACCTGGGTCCTGCATGGAGTGCTTCCTTCCTTCTTATTACACGATCACAAAGTCACTACAAGTTAAAACTTTTGAACATGTTGTCAGAGGTTACTAAGTTATGAAAATATGTGACATGCTGACATATAGATATCAGGCTGTCAGAGAGATGCCTCTCATTCTCTCGCCAATCACACAAGGTCATATCGATAAAGTGACCATTGGGCCATCGAAGGAACTCTTGCTTGACTCCCGCAAATATGACTTAGTCACATCGATGAAGACCATTGATGATATCACCAATCCACTTCATCGCCATGAGTCTACCTTGAGTTGTATGACACAAATAAATGAGATGAAAGTTGATGAACATATACATGCCTCAGAAAGTGGTACAATTTTTGCCATCATCAAATGTGTGCTTTGGAGTAGACCCCTCTTTCCTATCGGAAGATCGGGTGATCAACAATTTTGAAGGATGGAACCATTTAGGTGTGTGCACTATTATCCTAAAAGTGTGATCAACTGATATTATGGACTTGTGAGGACCCCCTTTGATGGAATCCAAAGGACTGACTAGTATCATAGGTTGGACTATCAAGTGATCGGGGAATCGGGTTAAAATTAGGTTTGGATCCCACAAGATATTATAGGCTAAAACTCCAAATAAGGCGACTTTTGATAACACAAAGGATGGGGCCCTTTTTAGGCAACAAAGACTTTGACATTAAAAACCATTGGGGATCAGCTTATTAGAGGTCCCATATGCTACGGGACCTAAACTAAGTTCCGATAATGAGTTGAAACCCGACAAAACAATACTCATGAAGTTTCAAAAATTGAGAACCCCGCAACATAGGTTAGGAAAACTTTGAACTCTGCAACTCCTTACAACTTTGGCCCTAGATCGAGAGCATGAACCAATGAATGCAAACATCTCCATTGACATCACAACTTGCAAAATACCTTTCTGGAAAGCTCTTGGAAAAACCCATCATGAAACTGCCACCAAATTTGCCATCAAATCCACTACTCTCACACTCATCCTTTGTTGAATCATGCCAACGATCTCTTTTGCCAGGTTTTCCCTTTTGACATCAATGACAACAATATGCCAACAATCTCCCCCTTTGGCATTGATGGTAAAACTCTAACTACTCAACCAAGTACTATTGAAGCTCTACACCAAATTGATTATTCACATTGTAACTAAAGAACTCCCCTATGACATACATCTCTTCTCTTCTCAGCAAGCTTCTATTTTGTGTCACATTTCTCCCCCTTTGACATCAATGGCAAAGGGTGCACTCCCCTTGAAATGCTCCATCAAATCATTAGAAATTGTAAAAACAAGATTTTACATGACTTGATTACACTATGCTTAACCAGGGTTAAATAATTGATCACTGAAGCTCCCCTTGGATATATGCCCTATCACTAATGTTTAGTGATATGTGGTGGGAGAAACTACTCCTAGCTTCTTCCTCAAGTATTCAAACTGTTATGTAGGAAGAGGCTTTGTAAATATATAAACCACTTGGTCCTTGGTAGGAACATACTCCATATTGACTTCCTTATCTGCAACCTTTTCTCTGGTGAAGTGATACTTGATTGATATATGCTTTGTTCTAGAGTGCATCACTGAATTCTTTGAGATATTAATGGCACTTGAATTTTCATAGAGAATCGAGATAGGCTCATTGTACTCTACCTTGATGTCCTTTAATGTCTGCTTCATCCATAAGACTTGAGTGCAACATGCAGTTGTTGCAACATATTCTGCTTTTGTTATAGAAAGAGTGACAAACTCTTGTTTTTTAGTCATCCAGGAAACTAATCTATTGCCCAAAAAGAAGGCTCCTCCACTAGTACTCTTTTTGTCATCCACACTTCCTGCCCAATCTACATCTGTGTATGTTGTTAAAGTAAAATCTTTGTTTTTGGGATACCATAAACCATAGTCATCAATACTTTGGATGTATCTAAAGATTCTCTTTACTGCATTTACATGTGAGTCTTTTGGTTTAGCCTGAAATATAACTACCATACAAACTTCTTGCATTATATTTGGTCTAGATGCAGTTAAATATAGTAGACTTCCAATCATAGATCTGTATGTAGTCTGATTTGCATTAGGTCACTCATCAAATTTGCTCAATTTGCAACGAGTAATCATGGGAGTACTGACTGGTCTAAAATATTCCATTCCAAACTTTTTAAGCATTTCTTTTGCATACTTGGTTTGTGATATAAATACACCTTTATTAGTTTGTGTAATTTGCAAACCAAGAAAAATTTTGAGTTCTCCTTGTTGATGTTTATAGCGGCGAAGCTATTTTTCTCTCTAATTAAATAATAATAAATAATAAATAAATGCAAAAGCAAGGCAGACTTGCTATAAATATTATTTATTATTTATGGGTCGACTCAAATATAAGGTCACCTTGTTTTGTGAAAGAGGTTCACCCTAAATGAAAGAACACTTTTGATTTGTATATATACCAAGTGATGATCATTCATTTGATCATTCAATTATACAAGAGACAAGTCGCACTTCAAGAGGGAGTTCGTACATTTGCAGTAGATCATTTATTTACATCAACAAATCGATATCAAGGAGAAGTTATATTATTTATATATTCGCACCTAGGAGAGGTGCTATCTCTCATTACATCAAATTGGCCTTGTGTATGGGCCAAGTTTTAAAGCAAATTTATGCTCTTATTCTTTCTATATATAAGAGATATATTTTGTTGGGTTTTTCTCCCTCGAGGAGGGTTTTCCCAGGGTAAACTATTGTGTTTATTGTTCATGTGTTGCATTTCTACTTTATGTTAAATCTGATCTTAAAACTAACATGGTATCAGAGTGGGTTTAAGCAAAGATCCGATCAAATTTATTTAAGCAATCAAGTCAACTTTTCATCTAGGGAGGATCTTTAAAGGTGAATTTGTGCAAAAAAAAAAAAAAGATGGTGAGTGGTGTCAAGGTAGAAGATAGGCTTGATGGAGCATCAAACTTCAACTTTTGGAAACCCAGGGTACTCATTGCATTAGAGGAGAATGATCTTCTTGATTTCGTGGAAAGTGATATGCCTGAGCCTTCTGATGATACTGAGAAAATCCAGTGGAAGAAAAATGACACGAAGGCTAGAAAGATCATGATAAACTCTGTGATGAATCACCTAGTACCGATCATCTCCAAGTTGAAGATAGCTAAATAAATGTTTGATACTCTAAAAGGATTGTATGAGATCAACAACACCAGCATTGCCCTTTCTTTCAGACAACAACTTCACCATGTAAAAATGGCTAAATATGATTCGGTCATCTCATTCTTTATGAAGATTTTTGATTTGAGAGATTAGTTGAGCACTATTGGGCATATAATTGCAGACAAAGATCTTACTATGTTGGAACTAAATGGTCTTCCTCAATCTTGGGAACCCTTTATTCAGAGCATCAATGGGAGATCCAAGTTGCCGAAGTTTGATCGTCTTCGAGCTGATTGTATTCAAGAAGTCTAGGTTGGCAACAAGAGGAATCAGGCGAAACTATCATGATGTAGAAAGTCAAGTTCTTGCTACACATACTTCTAGAGATAGAGGTAAAGGAAGAAAGAGAAATAGAGACAAAGAATCAAATTCTACTCTAGAATCGAAGAAGAAGAAGGATTTCTCTCACATTCAATGTTTCAGGTGTGACAAGTAGGTCACTTTGCTCGAGATTGCAAATTAAGGTCTACAAAACATGTTTCTTCTGTGGAAATTGACATAGGGACAACTTAGAAGGAGCCAAGCTCTAAAGTCAATTCAGAAGGTTTGTTATTCTAAAGTCGATCAAGAGGAGGAATTAACATTCAGAGGGAGTCTGAAAAACCAACATAGGCAACCTTGGATGAGGAGGTCAGGAGGTTGATGTCGTACTTGGAGCTTCAAAGGGAGTCACATCATCATGAAGATTTATTGTAGCATATATTTCTCTATGACGGAGAAGTATGAGGTGAAAGCCCTTGTAGTGTGTATTTCTTTGTGACGGAGAAGTATGAGGTGAAAGCCCTTGTAGTGTATATTTCTCTGAGCCAGAGAAATATGAGGTGAAATCCCTTGTAGTGTATATTTCTCTAAGATGGATAAATATGAGGTGAAAGCCCTTGTAGTGTATTTTTCTCTAAGACGGAGAAATACGAGGTGAAAGCCCTTGTAGCGTATATTTCTTTGAGATAGAGAAATATGAGGTGCGAGCCCTTGTTCATCTCTAAGAATGAGATGAGACGTCATGTTGAGAGACTCCATGATGACATCACGTTGAGAGACTCCATGATGGACACTTGTGCACATGTTTCTTTCCACACATGGGAGTAGCCATGGTGGATGTCATGTTGAGAGACTCCATAACAACATCACGTTGAGAGACTCTGTGATGGATACTTGTACATCTCTGAGATTGAGATGTGGTTTTTCACATTTGGGTGTAGCCATTGTGGACGTCATGTCGAGAGACTCCATGACGAGGATTACAAGAAGAATACCTCCCTAGCTAAGAGGGAGTGTTGATGTTTACAGCGGCGGAGATATTTTTCTCTCTAATTAAATAATAATAAATAATAAATAAATGCAAAAGCAAGGAAAACTTGCTATAAATATTATTTATTATTTATGGGTCGACTCAAATAAAAGGTCACCTTATTTTGTGAAAGAGGTTGACCCTAAATGAAAGGACACCTTTGATTTGTATATATACCAAGTCAAGATCATTCATTTGATCATTCGATTATTCAAGAGACAAGTCACACTTCAAGAGGGAGTTCGTACATTTGAAGTAGATCAATTTTTTACATCAGTAGATTGATACTAAGGAAAACTTATATTATTTATATATTCGCACCTAAGAGAGGTGCTATCTCTCATTACATCAGATCGGCCTTGTGTGTGGGCCAAGTTTTAAAGCAGATTTTTGCTCTTATTCTTTCTATATATAAGAGATATATTGTGTTGGGTTTTTCTCCTTCAAGAAGGGTTTTCCAGGGTAAACTGTTGTGTTTATTGTTCATGTGTTGCATTTCTTCTTTCTATTAAATCTGATCTTAAAACTAACACTCCTAGCATGGGCATTTCAAACTCATCTTGCATCTTTGTAGCAAATATTTTGCACATTACATCACTGCTACCACCAAATATAATATTGTCTACATATACTACAACAATGATCATTTACTCACCTTCAGATTTGCGATACAGATTGCTATCAGCACAACCTTTCTAAAATCCTTGTTGTTGTAGATATTGATCTAGTCTTGAATACCAAGCCCTTGGTGCTTGCTTCAGACCATATAGTATTTTTTTTCAATTTTCAAACATAATCATCATTCTCTAACAACTGAAAACCTTTTGGCTACTCAATATATACTTCCTCTTCAAGGTTTCCATTTAGAAATGCAGATTTGACATCCATTTGATATACTTTAAAACCTTTATACACAGAAAATGCAAGAAACATCCTAATAGCTTCTAATCGTGCAACTAAAGCAAATGTTTCTTCAAAATCAATACCTTCTACTTGTGCATATCCTTTGCACACTAATCTTGCTTTGTTTTTTACCACAACTCCATCTTCATTTAGCTTATTTATGAACACCCATTTAGTGCCAATTACATTCTTGCTTGATGGTCTAGGAACCAATTCCCATGTTTTGTTCTTTTCAATTTGATTCAAGAGTTCCTCTTCCATTGCTTTTATCTAACTTTCTTCTTTACTGGCTTCATCAAAGCCTTTTGGTTCAATCTGTGATAAGAGGGAAAATTTCACTTGTTCCTTATTCTTTGCAAGCCTTCTTCTAGTCTGCACACCTTCATTCTTATCACCAATTATTTGATTTGCAGGATGATATTTTTGCACATATTTTCCAGGAGAACGTTCAACTTCTTGTTCATTCTCTTCTTCTTATTCTTCTATTGTTGCACCTATATCCTCATCATATAATTCTCTTTCAAGATCGTTTCTGCTAGGCTTACCTTGATTTGCACTTTCATCAACCTTGACATGTGCACTCTCTACAATTCTATGCAATCTCTTATTATAACACTTATAAGCTTTGCTTTGGCTGGAATACCCCAAAAATATCCCTTCATCACATCTTGAATCAAAACTTCCTAAATTTTCATCTTCTCTCTTAATATAACATTTACTACCAAATACTTTGAAATGCTTGACTGATGTAAGCCTACCAAACCAAAATTCACATGGCATTCTACCACTGTTAAATCTTATAAGTACTTTGTTATGAATGTATACATCAATTTGTACTACTTCCTTCCATAATGTATCTGGCAAGTTTGCTTCATTCAACATGGCTCTAGCCATCTCCTTCATAATTCTATTTCTTCTCTCTACCACACCATTTTGTTGCGGTGTTCTTGGAGTTGAATACTAGCGTTTGATTCCATGATCTTCACAATATTCCATGAATTCACTTGACATAAATTCTCCATCTCCGTATAACCTAAGACAGTTGATTCTTCTCCTAGTCTCATTTTCTACTAGCTTCTTATAACCTTTAAATGCTTCAAACGCCTCAGCCTTATCCTTCAAAAATGTGACATATGCCATTCTAGTATAATCATCAATTAGCAACATGAAATATCTTTCTCCTTGAAATACCCATGTCCCCATTGGACCACATAGAACAGTGTGAATTATCTCCAAGGGTTTCGTAGTAGAATAATCCTTTGTAGGAAATTTGAACTTAATTTTCTTTCCTTGTTCACATTTCTTTGCAGATTATATTTTCAAGCTTTACAATCTTAGGCATATTTCTTACTAGACTTTTGAACTTATCTTTACCAAATTGTCAAACTTTACATGTCCCAGTCTTTTATGCCACATCCAACTCTCATCTGCTTGGCTAATTAGACATGTTTGGCCTTCAACTTCACATAGATTATAGAGATTACTATCAGTCCTTATCCCTTGAGAAATTGAACTTTACCATTCATTCTTATCTTGCAACCTTTAGAATCAAATACATTTTTGCGTCCATTATCACACATCTGGCTGACACTAAGAAGATTATGTTTTAGACCTTGCACACAAAGCACATCTTTAGTTTTTTTCTTCCCATCTATGCTTAGAATTCCTTTACCACAAATCTTAACAACAGTGTTATCACCTAGGCTTATTGAGCCTCTTTTTCTCATTTCAAGTTTAATGAATTTATTTTCATCTCTATTCATGTGCTTGGAGTGGCCACTATCAATTATCCATAGGTCTTGTTCCTTTACATGCAATGTTGTTTGAGCAATCATAGACCAATTCTAGTTTCTCCATCTTCACCATCCTCCATGTTGTGTGTTGTCATAGAAACTTAAACAAAAAAGAAAGAACTTCTAGCCACCAAAGGATCAATACATCAATTTATTCCTCTAGATTTCCTCAAGCCTGGTAGACTAAGAAATCTTCACATAAGGAATACCCAAAACCAGCATCTCTAGGGAGAAAAAAAACCCAGAAGAAGGCTCTGATACTACTTTTTGGGAAAATATCAGGTTCATCTCAGAAAGGGCATCCAAGATCAGTAGTTCCTTTGGAAACTTTTATCTTTGGATTGCCTCAAAGACACGCACTACTATGCCCCAAAGCAGAATCAAACATAGTTCATTTCCCAAGTTAATCCTTTTAAGAGAAACTCATGCAAAACTAACCAATTCCAAACAACAACACTAAACAGATTCAATCACATAAAACCATTAAACATGAAAGATGGAATAGAAAACATGAACACATAGATTTATGTGGGGAAAATCCTTACGGGTAAAAAACCTCACACTTCAAAAGACCCAGATCTCCATTGTATTATTCAACAATAAAAGTACAGTTATAAATACAATATCAGGCTCATGAAATTTACAGGAGATTTACATCTTGTTCCATTCTGGAGAGTATCCATCAGCATAACCCTTCTCAACCACCTCTCTCTTCGAGAGACATCTCTTTTGGCTACCTAGCCTCTCGGCCCAACCATCGACCTCTTGGCATGTCAACCACTTAGCCTCTCACCCTTCAAGATTCATCTCTCTTCTTCAAGATAGTCTTCCTCTCTCTCTCAGCTACCCAACCTCTCAACCAGTCCGATAACCGTCACTCTAAGCCACCCAATCTATCGACCCTACTTTAGGGTTTTCGTACTAGCTAACTTCACCAACAAGCTACCTGTTCACCTCGAGCCACATGCCATCATCTAGCATTTAATTTTGGCCATCGGATAAGTGGTCATTCAAATCTCCATCATCGAACTTAGGGTTATTCACCTAACACCATGTCGCTCTGTCGAAGAGACATTCATTACAGTCTCTTTGATGCCCATCGAGCACATGGGCCCAAATGCCATTTGGCCTCCATGTCATCACCACTTGTCGGCCTTCGTTATCATCCACCATCGTCATTATCCTATCAAGTCCCACCAAGACTACCAGGTCACCCATCGCCATATCGGGGGGACACCAATTCATCTCCCATCGATATAAGAAAGTCCCGAGACCGATGTTCACTTTACCGCTCCAAGTGGTCCCCACATCCCTCAGCTTCAAAGTCGCTATGTCGCTGAAAATCTGAACTTCAAAACCTCTTGTCAGAGGTTGTGAAATTCCTAGAACCCGCGACTCGCTAACAACAATGGGATCACTCTATCGTTGAAAACCCGAAATTTAGAACCTCATATCGAAGGTTGTGAAGTTCCCAAAACCTGCAACACATCGACAACAAAAAGAAGTATTTGCTTCATAGTCACTAAATCGAGAGGTTATGAATCTTTAGAACCTCGCGACTTAAGTTCTGAAAACTTGAAACCCAATGACTTAAGTCAGGCCGATGAAGGAGAAAATCACAATTGCTCCAGGAAGTCAATCAAGCCAGTAAATTTGAGTCACATTTCTCAACACTACTACACTTGGAAATGTTTATAGATAGTAAGTATTCAATAAAATTCAATAGATTTACAAGTTCTCAAACTACATGGAAGAGTTAAATAGTGAAGTAATTGAATGAGAATCTATGGTATAATCTGAGGATATAAAATAAATGCCACAAGGGAATTAATTAATGCAGTTAAATACCAATAAGATCTTCAAAGGGATAGTTGAGTTGGAGGGAATTTTTAATATTGTAGACCGCTACAAGAATAAAGGTCAACTCATTTATGAAAATAATGTAGAAGGTGTAATCCTAGGCACATATACTAATCTTAAAATGGTTTACATTGGTAAAATTACAACCAACAAAGAAGAGGATGTTGATAGCATTATTGAAGATATTTAAGAAGTGTTTTTCTTGGTCATAGATGAGTTGAAGATACAAGGAAGACCTCTTCCAAAAATAATTCAAATTGAGCTAGATAGATGCCAAGTCATTTTACCAAAAATAGAGACCCATTGAAATCCTACCCTTTCCCCCAAGATGCAAAAGGAATTGATGAATCTAAAAGAAGGGATATATTAAACCAATGCAACACTTAGATTGGGTTTCAAAATTCATTCTTGTTTAGAAGAAGAATGGAGAAATAAGGTTGTGTAGGCTTTAGGAATCTAAATGCCAAATACCTTAAGGAAAACTATCTTCTTCTTAGTGTGGATCACCTATTGTAGAAGGTGAATGATTCTAAGTTGATGCAAATGATAGACAAGTTCTTATGGTATAATCAAGTAATGGTCAAGGAGTCTAAGAAACAAAAGATAGCATTTAAAATCCTTGGGTCACATAGGTATATGTGAGAATGTTGTTTGGACTCAACAATGGAGGGTCAAAACATTTTAAATATCCATGGGTGTTGTATTTGTAAGTATAATAGATGAGATAATAGTTGTTTTTCAAGATGAACTGACTTATTCTAAAGATAAAAGAGATCACTTCAAGCATTTGGAGCATATCTTCTAAAGGTGCTTTGAATATGTGGGATCTTCTTGAATCCCAAGAAGTGTGTGTCCAACATAGAAGAGGGAAAAATATTGAGACACATTATGTCAAAGGACATAATAAATTGAACCATAAAAGATCAAGGCAATCGATCTAATTCCTAGGCTCAAAATAATTAGTTGAGTTGTTCTGTGGAGCCTGATCAACCTCTGAAGTTAATATTTTGGCCACTTTTCCCATTGTGGTTTCCCCCAAATTAATTAATGGAGGAGTGCAGGGGGGCTAGCCGAGATTTCAAGGGCAACACCCTCGAAGCAAAAAATGGTAGTTTTTATTAAAGGAAATTTGTAAATAAATTATATTAAAAACAATTATCAAACTACTCGAAATAGTTAGTTTTATCTACTATAGATTGAAATATCAATGGGCATGCGAACTAGATATGAATAGTCGCAACATAAAGTTATTGCACACATAAAGGGAAACCTGTGATGAGAAATGAATGGTGCACAAAAGAAGTTTAATAGTCATAGTCCTCAGTAGAATGAACACATAGCAAAGCATGTGGAGTGTATCACTGGTTTGAGGGTGTAACATGTAGTAGCGTGTGAAGAGTACATAGCATAGTTTGAAGTTATATGTCGTTGTATATTATTGCAGGTTATTTTTGTATTTCTTTATTATTGGAAGTATAATAAAACATAATAGTTGTTGATTATAGACATAGCCCAAAGGGTGAACCATGCAAAAAAAAGTATTGTCTTGCTTCTATGAATTATTTATTTCTCTATTCTATTATTTAAAGTTGCATTATAATTGGTAATTTAACTCCTCAATCTTGACAAAAAAAATCCTAACAAGTTGTGTAATCTTTTTTTGGGTGAAACATTTCTTAAAGCCGTTTTTGCCAAAAAAATCAAAAATACCAAGCCTATCTCCAACATGCTAACAAAATAAAAACAATCATGTGGAAGGGAGAACTATTAGAGGTCTTCATAAGAATTTTAATAAATCTATCAAGTGCCAATTTTGATCATCCTTGACTACTCCAAGCCCTTCTAGCTATTCTCCTTTATTTTGTTCCATACTAGTTGTTGTGTTACGTCAAAAGAACAAGGAACAATATGAGTAACCAATCATTTTTTTAGAAAATCCTGATAAGTCTTGAAGCTAAATTATTCAATTATGGAGAAGCATAAATATGCCTTATTCAAAGTCATAAAGAACTCTAGGCCATACTTTATTAGTGCAAAATTTATTATATATATTCCACACACAACCATGAAGGATATTCTTACTCAACAAGAGGCTTTAGAGAAAAGGTGCGGGTGGATAAACAAAGTCCGAGAGTATGACATTGAGATACAAATGACCAAGTTGGTAAGAGGTCAAGGTTTGGCTAAATTGATAGCAAATGTAAACCTAGAGCTATGGAGTTAAATTAAAATGATGTTGGTCATGCACATGTTAGTTTATCATGGGAAAATGATCCTTGGTTTACAGATATTATCTTTTAATTTGTTGAATATGGAGTGCCCTATTGGAAAGAATGAATGCCAACAAAGAACCCTAAAATTGCAATCTCAAAAGTATGTGTCAATTTGAGAAATTTTGATGTGGAGAGACCCAAGAAAACTAATGCTCAAGTGTTTGAACCAAGAATAGTCTGGACAAGTGTTTCATGAATGCCATCAAGGTATTTTTGGGGGCCATTTCAAATCCAAAAATAACTACACATAATGTGATGCCTATCAACAATTTTTTGGTAAATATAAGTTTATATTTGCTCTTCCTCTCATTGAATTTAAGCATTTTTTTTTACATTTATTCATTTCACAAGTACATATGTTTATATGAATTTTGATTATTTGTCAATTTTCCATGTTCTACTACATTTTCCAACATGCTATGCCACTACAATAGCATAATGAATGTATTTCAATTCCATGTATAATTACTATTAAATTAAATGTATAGGTAAACCATGACTAAAACCAAGAGCAAGCAACAATCCAACAATATCTAAACTAGATAAAATCAAATCAAGCTGACCAAATAGATAGTCTACAATTTTTTATCTTTGAACATCAACAAAATTTACAACATTGATGCATAGGTAAAAGTATGATGACTAAAGAAAAGCTTGAATTAAAAAGACAAAAATGTAATACAAACCTTAACAAGAACAAAAATAATTGAATACATATATACATATATATATGCATACATATACATACATATGCATATACATTTATATACAAACATACATACACATACATATATGCATATACATATATATACACATATATACATACATATACATATACATATATATAAAAACATATATATACATACATACACACACACATATCCACTATTCTTATTCTCAATATATATATATAGCAATTCTAAAATAACTCTATTGATATAAAATCATACAATACTATATTCAAAAGAAAATGAAATATTTACTATAAATATTGATCACCTATCTACTATATAACCACTATCCTCATTCTCCACATATATATATATATATATATATATAACAATTCCAAAATAAATCTATTGATATAAAATTATTTGATACTGTATTCAAAAGAAAATGAAATGTTTACTATAAATATTGATCGCCTCTCGACTACATAACTGTTACAAAATTTATAAATAAAATAATATATATTTAACCCATTCATTATTTTTATACCCTCCTAACTTTTTACTCTACATATAATTTCCTTGCCGACATAAACATCATACCTCCTAAAGTATGCGGATGGGAGAAGATACTTTTTTATGGGCCACACAATCCCTCAATCAAATCCTGATATTTCCTTTTCAGAGCGAATCCACAAGAGACAAGAGGCATCCATCACATCACATTAAACAAAGTTCAAATTCAGGAAATTTCCTGTAATACGCAAATCCATGCAATTTAAGAGATCAAGTACTTACTTTATTCATGCTCCCCATGGAGGATAGAACATCAATCAGGATAACTAATACTAGTAATGAAGCACAGTGACATTGTAATGGACGACAACATTGCCAGTGTGGAGGTCGAAGGAGTGTGTGTGGGCGAGTGCATACCCTCGAGCCAGCCTGAATTTCCCGCTTCCTCCCACAATGGGCATCTCTCTAACCTCGTTAAACACTGCGTTGTGCCCCACCACGTCGAGTGTGCTTCCATTAAACTCTCCACTCTGAAAAACGTAAGTGACCGCCATTAGCAGTTGAAGATCCTCCTGACTGGCCAGTGCGTACAGACCCTGTGCTCTGCCCAACAATTTGGAGGTGAGCTCAGGCCCTTCCGTCAATGGGTCATCAATCACCACTACCGATCCGAAGAAATTGCGCGAAGTCTTGGTCGATGGAGCGTGCGCTACCTCCACGGCCGTCACGTTCTGTCCCGAAACTCTGTCATGGAAATAGAAATGCAAATTGCTTATTTTTTCCTTTCGTGCTTTCAACTTCGCTACCGTTTCAGTCGCTTGCGAAGCAAAGATGATAATGGTGACCGCCACTGCAAATGCCCCAAACTGTCGATGCAGCCCCATCATCTCCGAATGCTATGAAAGATCGCTTACTCTGTCAACAAGCAAACGGGACAAAAGCTAAGTACTCCCTGTGAAAATTCTATTGCAGTTACTGATTATTAATCTCCTATCTAATACATAGATTATTTGACTCTGAAAAATTAATTCTCAGCAAATATCGAAAAATAACACAACTGCAACTTCACCAATAAAACTCACAAGAATAGAGAAGAAAACATTCACAATAATGAACACAATATTTTTGGACAAATTGTCCGTGGAAAAACCCCGAAGGGAAAACCACTACTGCAGATGAGGAATTATATTAAACTTCAGAAATTAAGGAATACAAAAACTGCTTGCCTCTTACTGGCAGAGCTCGAAATATTCTTCTGAAATTCTTCCCTCAATTTCTCCTCGCTGAAATTCCACAGCTGCTATCCCCAACGCTTTACTGCGCCCTTGCTAACACTGCAAGACTATTTGCTCTCACTGCAAATCTACTTGCTATCACTGCAAGTCTACTTATGTTGTAGGTTCTCCAATTGCCCATTGATCCCTTTATACTTTTGAAACTAATGGCTATGATTTAATCTCAATCAATGGCTAAAGATTAAATAGACTCTAAAAACCTTTAAATAACTGATTCTGTAGTCTTGTAGGAGACCACTTATTTAATTACATAATTATCTAGACAACTCTTTTCCGAGGTTTCTAGAAAATAATTAAATGACACTTCTAGACAATGGAGACACCTGTCCAAGCTACATAAATTAACACTCCCTCTTAGCGAGGAAGGTGTTCTGCATGACACCCAGCTTATCTCTGAAGAAGATGAATTTCGCCTTCCCCAATGCCTTGGTCAAAATGTCTGCTACCTGCTGATCTGTAGGTATATACTGTAGCTGAACAATCCCGCGCTGTACACAATCTCTGATGAAATGATATCCGATGTCTATATGCTTAGACCTATCATGAAACACCGGATTCTCAGTCAACTTGATGCAACTCTGATTGTCGCAATGTATCACCGTAGTCTCAACCCTCTGACCAAACAAGGCCACCAGCAACTTCCAAAGCCATATCAAATACCAGCACGCCGCCATATTGCTATGTATTCTCTCACTTAACTCAAAGCCACAGACTGCCTCAACAGACCAAGAGACAACTCCTGATCCCAAGCTAAAGCAACACCTTGAAGTGCTTTTCCTGTCTGTTGTACTGCCTGCCCAATCTGCGTCAGTATAGCCTATCAACCTGATACCATCACCTCGAGTATATTTGATTCCATACTCGATTGTACCACGCAAATACCGCAACACATGCTTTGCTGCCGTCCAATGCACTCTCTTCGGCTCCACCATGAACTGACTAAGAGAGTTTACTGCAAAGGATATATCTGGCCTGGTGTTGACCAAATACATGAGAGATCCAATCAACTGCCTGTATAAGGTGGGGTCTACATCCTCCTCTATGGATGTCTCTACCTTCTTCCAATTCGTGATCATAGGAGTAGACATGGCTCTGCAATCCTCCATCTCAAACCTCCTCAAGATTTCGATGCAGTATTTCCCTTGTCCAAGGAAAATCTCTCCATCTGTCTGCCATACCTCCATGCCTAGAAAGTAGTGCATAAGCCCCAAATCCTTCATCTCGAACTCTGTTGCAAGGTCCCTCTTGCACTCCTCTATGAGCCCTAGTGAACCTGTTAAAAACAAGTCATCCACATAAAGAACAAGAATGAGAACCTCACCCCCAACCACCAAGTAGTAGAGGTTAGCATCCGCTTCACTCTTCACGAAGCCCATTCCCTGCAAGTATTTATCAATGCGCTCATACCACGCCGTGGGAGCCTGCTTGAGTCCGTACAAAGCTCTCTTCAATCTGCACACGCGGCTCTTCCTAATCACAGCTACAAAGCCCTCCGTTGTTCTCCTATGTATACCTCCTCTTTCACTCCACGACATTAAGAAATGTCAGTTTGACATCATCCGATGGATCCGCTGGGTCCCATCTCAGGTCAGCAGGTGATCACGACTGTAGGGTAGAAGTATACCTTAGCCACTGGAGCAAATGTCTCCTCATAGTCAATTCCTCCTTCCGAGAGAACCCCTTGGCCACAACCTTGGGTTTCGTAATACGCTACCATCTCGCGACTGCGGCTTGATCTTTATAGGATCCTAGCCATGGATCCAAATCCATCGCCTCTATCCGGCTTGGTCTAGGCACAACCTCCCACACATCGTTCTGCACTATTGAGGTATACTCCTCAACCATTGCATCTTGCCACACTTGTTGCTGTGCAGCCTCTTGATAGCTAGAAGGTTCACTATCTACCAACTGACTAACTAATGCCATATAGTCATCATACCTGGCTGGTTGTCTCCACTGTCTACTACTCATCCTAGGAGCTCCCACAAACTCCTGAGTATCACTTTGTGACTGTTGGTTCTTGCTACCAACTGTAGAGGATGAAGTATCAACTTCCATATCACCCTGATGCATCTCTTGGATCTGCTGCATCTGCTGCTCCATACTCTGCGAATTCTCAGCACCTGAGCTTGTGCATGTACTAGTAACTGTACTCGAGCTTCGTTGTCCTTGATCTGGTTGAATGATCCTTGGAGCTTCCACTAGTTGCTCACTCTGATCATCTGCTGGCAAATCTCTGGACCTCCTGAATGCCTTGTCCTCCATGAACTTGACATCACGCCTAACTATAGTCCTCTTGGTCCCTGGAATAAATATCCGATATGCCTTTGAGGTTTCACTGTACCCCACAAAGTACCCCTTCTCTGCAGTTTGATCTAACTTGGAACGTGTCGCACCTGGAATGTGACAATACACCAAACTCCCAAATATCCTGAAGTGGCTGACATCTGGCTTCTTCCCTGAGAACGCCTCCTCTGGTGTCATCTTGCCCAATACCTTATGTGGAACCCTGTTTTGTATGTACACTGCTGTACTGCATGCCTCTGCCCATAAGTAACATGGCATATCCTGGTCATACAGCATAGCCCTTGCCGCCTCGGTAACTCTGGTCTTCCTCAAATGTAATTCCCATTCTGCTGTGGGTTGTAAGGAACAATCCACTCTCTCTTGATTCCTTCCCTGGTACAGAACTCCTGGAACTCTTTCCCTTTGTACTCGCCTCCATTGTCTGACCGAAGAACCTTTATCTTCCTCCCTGTCGAATTCTCCACAAGAGCTTTGAACTCTTGGAAGCGACTGAAAACCTCATCCTTGGTCTTCAAGAAGTATATCCAAGTCTTCCTGGAGAAATCATCAATAAAAGTAACAAAGTAGTCATATCCCTTCCGCTGAGACTTCACGACATTGGTCCACATATGTCCGAAATGCCTAGATCAAGAACACCCTTTGATCTGGTGTCACCTCTAAAAGAGCTGCGAAACTTCCCAACACACATCCCTTTACATACGCCATCATGCTCATGGGCTCACCTCGAACACTCACACCGCCTCAACAAGCATAATGGGCTCCATGATGTATAAGTATGGCCCATCCTCCTATGCCATAGCTCCTCCTTGATCTCTAGAATTACCGGGCCATCGCCTTATGAGTATCAAACCGCAACCTATAAAGCCGGCCGCTCCTAACTCCAATAGCTATGGGTGATTTCCAATCCTTGTGCTTAATTAACACACTTGCCCCTCTAAAGAGTACATTGTAACCTTTATCCTGAAGGACAGATATGGAAATCAAATTCATACCTAAGCCTGGCACATGCAACACATTATGAATGGGAATCCGCTTACCATTCTCCCTCTGAAATAGAACAGTCCCTTTCCCAACTGGATTGAGCTTGGACATGTTCCCTATAGAAATCTGCATTCTGATGTCCTCCTCCTTATAGCTGGAGAAGTACTCTCTAACTCCTGTCATATGAAATGACGCCCCACTATCTATATACCAAACACCCTGTGAGGTTGAGCTAGCCATACAAGCTATGAGAGCGAACTCATCCTCCATTCTACTAGAGAGCTCATCTGCACTTGCTGAAGCTGTTGTCTGCTTCTTTCCTTTCTTCCTTTGCGGGCAATCGCTGACATAGTGGCCAAACTCGTGATAGCCATAGCACTTGACTTTAGATAAGTCCTTCTTCTTCTCACCTTGTGGATTTGATCCTTTACTAGACCCCTTCTTTGCTTTCCCTTTTCCTGCAAGGGCAACGTTCTCCTGTTCCGCCTCACTTTGCTGACTCTTGCTATTGGTCCTACTGACAAGACTTAGTCTAAGCTCCTCTTGAGTGAAGTCACTCCAAAGTCGATCCCAACTTGGCAAGGTGTCTCGTCCATTAATAACTTGAACAAAGACATCCCACTGCTTAGTAAACCCATTTAGGGCTATCCGCACTAGCTCGTCATCACCTAGATTATCTCCAACAGCAGCCAACTCATCCTTGACAAGTCTGAGTCTGGTGAGGTAACTTGTCATGTCCTCTCCCTTGTTCATCCGAGTAGTCCTCAACTTTTCTCTGAGAATCAGCTTCCGGTTAGTGGTAGCATTCGGGTACAGATTCAGAATGGCATCCCACATCTTCTTCGCTGTATCTAACTCTGCGACATGTGGAACAATATGATCCTTGACACCATCAAGAATCATCCTCCTCGCCTTGGCATCTTCCTTCTTATATGCTAAGAGCTGTGCTGGATCTGTAGGTACAGGTACAACACTGGTCACATATTCCTTGATCCCATTCTCTTCTAGCAACAAAGAAATTCTGGTTTTTCAGACACCAAAATTTGAGGCTCCATCCAATCTGTCCTGATCTCTTAAACCTGCTGAGGCCATCTCAAAAGATAAAAGAAAACAAATAATAGTAATAATTCTGAAGAGGCAGGATCTTTCCTTCCTTTGTTAAGCCTTATCTGCCCTCAGATCAGCTCTGATACCATGTGAAAATTCTATTGCAGTTACTGATTATTAATCTCCTATCTAATACATAGATTATTTGACTCTGAAAAATTAATTCTCAGCAAATATCGAAAAATAACACAACTGCAACTTCACCAATAAAACTCACAAGAATAGAGAAGAAAACATTCACAATAATAAACAAAATATTTTTGGACAAATTGTCCGTGGAAAAACCCCGAAGGGAAAACCACTACTGCAGATGAGGAATTATATTAAACTTTAGCAAATTAAGGAATACAAAAACTGCTTGCCTCTTACTGGCAGAGCTCCGGCAATATTCTTCTCCGGAAATTCTTCCCTTAATTTCTCCTGCTGAAATTCCACAGCTGCTATCCCCAACGCTATCACTGCGCCCTTGCTAACACTGCAAGACTATTTGCTCTCACTGCAATTCTACTTGCTATCACTGCAAGTCTACTTGTTGTTGTATTCTCCAATTGCCCATTGATCCCCTTTTATACTTTTCTCATTGGAAAACCAATGGCCATGATTTAATCTCAATCAATGGCTAAGATTAAACAGACTCTAACAACCCTAACTAACTGGATTCTAAAAGTCTCTAGGGGAATCAATTTATTTAATTACATAATTATCTAGACAACTCAAATTTCTTTTCCTGGAGGTTTCTAGAAAATAATTAAATAATTAAAATGACACTTCTAGACAATGGAGACACTGGCCCAAGCCACATAAATTAACATTCTCAGATTCTCTAATGCATATTTTTTTCTAATAATATATCACAAAACTCTCTAGAAACTACTAAAAACTATCTTGATCCGGGACAACTTAAGAAAATTTAGTGATATTTAAGAGCTAGCCTCAATTAATCATCCCTTGTGGGTAATGCCCACAAGAATCTGAATATAGAAATATGAGATGTGTGTAGTTAGATCTAGGTGGATTTGTGAAGGTGATTTGTGCAACAATAATTATTAGATAAGCAAAATTCAAGGGAGCCGAACTAAGAGTTAGGTAGTGTGTGCAAGGTGATGGATGGAGAAAGAGATAGAATCAAATATATCATAGGAAAAAAGGACAAGGGCTATGAAAATAATTATAGGAAGGATATGTTTTTGGATTTGGAATGAAATAATGAGGGTTTAGGTGGCTTGGAATTGAGAAGAGTGGGGCTTAGTAAGTTAAGATGAAAGGGGGAAACATGCTACAAAATGATACCATTCAAAGGAAAAAAGAGGGCTTCATAACTCAAAATCTTCAATAATGTCTAATATTCTACTATCCTTGATTATACAATAACCACATGATTAATTCCATAAAACTCTATCTTCTCCATTCTTGACAATGTGTATACATGCAAGTACATGCAACACACAAAAATACACATGCAAGCACATGTAAGTGGCATGCAAGTCCATGCAACACACATGCAAGCACATGCAAGTGACATGCAAGTCCATGCAAGTACATGCAACACACATGCAAGTACATGCAACTTACAAAAATACGCATGCAAAAACATGCAAGTTTGGAACTAAGCAAGAATGACAAACTCGGAAAGCCTTCCAAGAACCAATATGCACCTTCAATATCTTACGTTTCTTTAAATAAATCATATTTTAATCATCTTTATACAAGCACATACTACTATACCATAAAGTGGAAACAGACATAGTTGAATTCCCATGCATTAACCCTTAGAGGAAAGATGATGTAGTTCCTGATCTAAGAAAATTTTAGCAACATAATGGCATATAAATTAACATTTAAGAATGAGAAACACAAAGAACAGAAAAAAGATAGACAAAAGAGAAGAAAACACGATATACATGGGGAAAACCCTTTCGGGTAAAAAAACCCACCCTCCAAAGCATTGAACCAATGTATTAATTTGCAACAAATTAGTTACAATACATTTTAGGCTCACAACCTTAACATGGAGACTACATCTTGCTCTTTTGGAAGAAATCTGACAACATAACCCTGCAAATAAAATTTCTCCTCACACAACTCCTTCAGCAAATGCCCATATTTATAGAGGACCAAGATGGACACATAGAAATGCCACATGTCAACATCCTCTTCACTACATGCATGCAAACATAAAGGATAACATGCAAGGTTCCTATCTTCACCTGCTTAAGCAATTATCATAAAATCTCAACATGCAACCCATCTATCATAAATTACTATGAAAAATTCCAGTGGAATCTCAACATGCAATGTGCCTACCACATGCAAGACTTACACCTACCATAATTTCACTAGCCTTGACTCTTACACAGTCATACAAGTTCTCATAGTTTTGTCATAATCCATCATAGCAACTGTCATGGTCCAACTCTTACAACTTATGACAAATTCCACTAAAATAGCTTACAATGGAGTCCACAAAGTGGGACGCCTATTTCCACCAATTTAGGATGCATGTCATCCTAGTCACTTGCCATGTAAGTTTCCACCTCACCAAAGTAGGTCCCACAAAGTGACATCACAAGAATGACATAAAATAATACATAGGCTAAAATAAATAAGTAATTAACAACATTAATGTAGGATTTGCAAAGGTTGAGACACCTTAATCCCAACAACAGTTACAAATAGCCTTGAGGATTGATGGATGGATGGATAGAGAGTACTTGCTTGTGGTTGCTTTGCATGTGAGAATATGATGAGTGAAAATTAGAGGAAAAGGATTTATAAAAGGTTATATAAGTTTTTATCAAGTAAATGCTATAAATGTAGTATGGGTAACATCTAAAAGGTTTGGGTTAATTTTGGTGGGAAATGTCAACAAAACCAACCTTGCTAGATAAAGGTACATTGGGAATGCACTAAATGAAAGTTAATGATGAAAGCTTTAAATTTCTAGGGAAAGCTAAGGGAATCATTAGAATGGTTACAAATGTGATCTCATGTCTTTGTGCTTAATGAGAGGTTAAAAAATAGGCTAAAAATACCCTTAAACATGCTATACGCAATGAACAATAAAGTGACAACACAAATGCTATTAAAAAGTTGTAACTTGAGTATAAAATTTTATTGATAGATACCTATCAATGTCAAAAATGTGGGATCACCATGTGCATTCACCTCTATATTAATTTTCTTTCTAATTTGTGTAATGGAGAGTTACAAGAGATTGAGTTTTTTTAGTGAAGAGGGGGCATGTGTTGAAGTTTTGGGTGTAAAGAACTCATTTAGTGTTGGAGATGGTTTGAGACTAGAGTGGTAAATTTATTAAATATGTGAATCAATATTGCTTGGGAACTAGAAGCATCCTAAACCATCAAAATATCATGTGGAGGTGACTAAGAATGTGTTTGGACAAGAAAATTCATACTTTGCATAGAAGAGCTATGGTGAGAGGCTCAAAACATGAGATCACTTTGCACATGTCTATAATTTTCAAGAATTTCCCTTATTTTAACCAAATATTACTAATTTATAAACAATTAGCTAAAATGTTCATTCCAATAAATATATATCTTAATTGAAACACTAGCTAAAAAAATAACTATGAACTAAAACTTGAGAACTTTCATCACATGAATAAGCTAAATACATTATGATTTTCCAAATCATCAATATTTTCTCATCTTTGCTCACAATTGTGATCATGAAAAAGAATGATAAAACAATCAGATACATGTTCTTTCATTATCTATTTGAAAAGAAAAATCCTAAGATTTAATACAACACAAACATCTATATGATATCCCATATCATTACAACAAGAAGATCTTCGTGTCAACCAAATGATACACATCCACTATTATTTTCTACAAAAAACAACCATCATATAGAGCTAATCATATAGTGCCATTGGAACACAATTTTATATTGATCACAAGCTCTATCATACTCTTAATAGGCCACATTTCTACAAGACATGATAAGTTAAACAATTTGTTATTCTCATGTTTGAAAGCAAAATAAATTTTAGGTTCAAAATACCTATCTAAATAACTCTTTAACTCCCAATAAAATATATTCATATAAGAAAAGAGCTATACTCATATCATAATGAAATGGATAAAGATCTTACTTCCAAAATTTCACAATTCACTTCCTATTTAGGACTTTATTGATTATAAATAAATGAAAACACTCACCTTTTGAAACTGTGATGAAAATCCTTGAATCCCATCTACTCATTAGAGGGATAAAAGATACCATTGCGATATAAAATATCTTCAAATAATATCAATGCATACTATGATATGATCAATTGACAATTTGCACATGATGTCATATTTATAATAGAGACATTTATCACCATACAAAATGCTTGTATCAAAACTAAACTATAGAACCATTATTCAAACATTCCAAAATCAATAATAATTAACAATCCATATACTTGTGTTAGATTTAGAATAAATTAATGTTTCGTCATATCATGACCTAGATCACACTATTGTGATTTGCAAACAAATTTGCTCTCAAACCCATAATATAATGAGTTTAAATTACAATATTTTTATAATTATCTTGACCATAATTGAACTTTTATCATTTACTTCCTGATCTACCTAAAGGGGGCTTATTGTCAACCCCAAAATAAATAAATAAATATTGAAGAATAGAGTACATCAAAGAAAGATACTTAGAGATAAGATGGCATTATTCAAACTGGCCAGATTAGATCTCGACCAAATTCTGGTACGTAAGGAAAAAGATTGTTTACTAGCCGCTTTGGACAATCACTTACACATACACTCGTATCAGGACATGAAAAGGGCTTTTATCATTCAACACTGACTACATGACCAGGATATGAATTTATTTCGAACTCTTTTTCAATGCAAAAGCTAGACAATGACCTCACAGCTAAGACAAAATGCTACTTATATCACCACAACTTAACCCAACCATTTCCTTTCACACATGGGGCTCGAAAATGCATGTATTTATTCAAGTCATCCTCAACAAACTAGCGATGATAATAGAGGGAAACTTCAATCAATTTACTTGTCCCCTTCAAGGATAACTAGTGTGTTCAAAACAATGAATTCAACCAGATATTTGCATGTATACCAAGACATCAAACCGTTGGATATGATTTCAACTTAATAGAGCTTTTAAACCATGGCCATGGAACCATCTAAACACACTTCATGTACATGAGGCTCAAACATGAATGCAGGATGTTATATTTACTCACAAAGCTCTCTCAAAAGCCAATGCAAAAATCTTTACACAGATGATGATTCAAAGGTCGTGGAAAACTTATCAAACTACTTGAAAATAGATTATTTCCAGTATTTAGCAAGCCAAACTCCATCAAAATGAATATTTAAGCAAACCCGTTATACCCAGAATGTGCTTCGTGGCTTAGCAGAGCTTCATACAAAGCACCAAGTCATATTCCATACGCCTCATTGTCACCGAAATACATAATAGGACAGTCACCCAAGTTGGTCGATTTTTTCTTTCCAACACCAAATTGATATCATTCCTACTACGAAAATGAAATATTTTTTAATGCTTCCAAGATAAATGTTTAATATACCAAACAGTACTTCTTGTCGTGTCCACATACGGTCCTTTCAAATATTGCTTTGAACCAAAAGCTGACGTATAATACATCTGAGTACTATTCAGGCATGTTTCTAACCGTTATTTCAAATCATAAACATTCTTACCACAAATCACCATGATCGAAGGGTAGATATTGTTGTGAGAGTAGGTTCAAGCATGATCAACCAATTGGCAATCAAAGGGCATAAACATTGAAAGGAAACACCCAAATACAAGGAGATTGTCTTCCATCAAGACACATGGATGGTAAAAAATATTAAATTTTGTGTTACTGGTCATTTCTTAAAATTTGAATATGGCATTAACACGGGATCAACACAAGAGTACAGAAACTAGTGTTGGGTTAATGTGGTATCTTTGAAGGTTTAACAGTCCAAACTTTTAGGGTTGGTGAATGAGGTGTTTATTATGTTGAATATTTCATGTGTAAATGGTGTAGGATAGGGATCATGAACACAAGTTTCATTTATCTCTCTAAATTCAACACATTTTTATTTCTCTTATCTTTTCTATATTGTATCACTATAGAGCTAATCCATTCAATATTTTCTACTTGCTTAATTATGCCATCAACCAATATCTTATCTGATTATATTTCGAGGCTCTAATTTTACATTTGACTTCAGCCTATATGGTCTCTTCCTTTGTGCTTTTGCACATTCTTTCAATTAAATTTTCATCATCATGTCTTCCTCCTTGATATCTTTTAGGTTGGTAAATGTGCAAGAAAATAAATTTTCGTATTCTCTCAATACCTCTTCCACTTGCATTACTTGTCATTTCTCCCAATAAT